>JNEM01016038.1:0-13534 GCA_000697335.1 Conidiobolus incongruus B7586
TTATTATTTTATATTTTTAATAAGGGAATTTTTAGTGATTAAAAAAAATAAATATTTTAATATATAATATATAAAAATAAATATATAATATAAATTTAATTGTTTTTTTATTATTAATAACTTTTTGTTATATTTTTAGTAAACTTCTAACAATTAGATATTTTTTTTATTAAAGATTGAAATTTGATAATTTATAAATCAATTAAATTTTGCTATAGAAATTTTCTTTCTTATAAGCAAGTTTTTTAATTACCTAAAGTAATTATAATCACATAAATTATAATCTAAAGAATATTCTAGATATAGTAGTTTTTTCTAGCTATTTTTAATAAAAAGTTTTTTTTAGCTTTAAATTTATATATTTTATAATTATTATACAAAATAATAAGTTTTCTTAAATTATATTGAGAATAATAATTAAAAATACTTTTATTTAAAAAAATAATATAAAGTTTACTATTAATTAATTTTCTTTTAAGAACTATATAAGAATAGTATATATTATTATAATTTATTACAATAATTAACATTTGCTTATTAATAAAATATTTATTAAAAAGGATTTGTAAAAGGGGTTAATTGAACTTAATTTAATATTTTAATTTGTATTTTAATAGAAGATAATATATAAAGATTTAAGATTCATCAATTGTAATTATTCATTATAAAAGTTTAAGCTTTTAATTATATTTTAATAAGTTTTGTTTAATAATAATTACTCTAGCTTTTTTTAAGTTTTAGTTAAACTATAAGATATCTATTTTATATTTTTATTTATTAATTTAAGTTTAAACTTTAATATATATAAAATATTTATAAAACTAAAATTAAAATGTTTGGATAATTCTTTAACTAAAATAAAAAAGTTCTTCTTAATATATTTTTTTAATCTATTAATAATTATAAAAATAATAATTAAAGTTAGTTTTTTTAAATTTTAATAAGTTTTAAATAGTTTCTTTTTTAAACTTAAAGTAATTTACCTAATAATAAATTATTAATTTAAATAATATTTCATTATTAAAAGGTATTTGTAAATTATAAATAATTTTAAAAGACTTATGGTTAAGTTTTATTAATACTAAAATAAAAAACTTTTAATAACTATTATTTAGCTTAAGCATGATTAAATTAAACAACTGATTTTAAAAAATTAATTTTTTATTAACTTTGTATATATTTATTTATTTCAAATTAATAATATATTTGAAAAATCAGAAATTAAAAAATTTCCTATTATTTTAAATTCAAGATAATATTATATATTATATATAAAAATATTAATCAAATACTATAATAATCTTATCAATTAATAAAGAAAATAAGTTGCAAAAAATATTTTATAAACTATTTGAAATTCAAGAACTGTTTTATTTGAAATAGCTTAATTATTTCCAAATTTCAATATATAATAGTCAATATAATTAGTTATAAAGAATTTTCAAATAACACATATGTCTGAAAAAATAGACAAAAAATATTTTGATTATTGGTTGGATTGTCTTTTATCATAAACATATGATTATAACCATCAATGAAAAAATCAAATATAAGTATTAAAAGAATTAAAAATATAATGCAAAAGATTTATTATATGATGATAATATATATAATATAAAAAACATTAAATTCAAACATATATAAACAAATTAAATTTTTTTTAAATCTGATTTAATGATATATATTGAAAGATTGATAATTTGCTTAAAAATTAACAATTGAAGGCAAATATTTTTGGCTTTGAAGCTGATGAATTGACAATAATTCAGTCAATAATGAATGTTATCATAATTGTCATAAATAAATTGTGAAAATTTTAGATAAAAATAAATGCTCAAAAAGAAATGGAAACACTAACAGAAATCTTCATTGAGTAGTATTTAATAACTATGTATAGTCTTTGATAATCGCATGAAGGTAACAACGAAAAACCTAAGCATAATATAGATAAACGTTTCAAAACAAGCATATCAGATTGTGCATAATATTCCAATAATTGAAAAACAATAGCGGAGCTAAATAAAAATTTTACACAGTATCAAACTAAAATTTCGTACTTACAACAAGAAAATATTATAAACAAGTGCTTAGAATAAAATCGATGAAGTCTGAACCAAATCATAAAATGTCAAGATAATTTCAGGACAAAAGGAAGCAGCAATGGTTGCATTCTTATATCTCAACGCAACGTTTATCATATTTTCATCCAACGTACCAGTGATACCAATAACAATTTCAGCTATTCCCAGAAAACCATAAGCAACTTGCCACTCATTCTCCCATTCATTGATACCTAAATAAGATAATTAAATTTAATAAAGTTAATTAATTAGATATTTTGAAAAAATCTAAATTTCTCATATTAATTGGTTTTTTCAAAATTTTTTACTTAATTCAAGATAAAACCCAAAGATTTTAACTAAAGAGACATGCTTATTAATTATTCCCTTAAGTGTTGATTTAAGAATATCTATCTTTATTATTGAAATTCAAGTTATCTTTCAACAAAATTATAGTTTTATAATATTAAATTCAAGAATATCTGTACTTTTGTTTACTAAAAAATTGATAATAAAATGCTGACACATAAAACTTAATAGTTATTGATAAATATGGTTATTTAAATATTTAAATCATAGTGAAATAATATTAGATCAACTAAAATCCACCTTTGTTAAAAAATTACATTATTAATTTACTAAAATTTGGAGTGAAATTATCATATTTTTTTTATAAATATATTTCTACCACTAACGATTCAGGTCAATTTATAAAATAAACCTTAAGAAAAAATATATAATTTCTGTAGATATCTATATGATTAAGAATTTATATGCTCTTGCATTATATCATGGGGAAAGTTCAAATATAAAATTTATCTTAAATTTGAATTTTATATTCTCTCAGTTAATCTAGGTTATACAAAATTAATATTGTAAAATAATATATATCATTTATATAGATTCAGTATAGTTGATATTTATATAAAACCATTATAATGATTATATTTAAATGATCATATAAAATTATCATAGTAGAAAACACTCTTGTAAATATACCAAAATTTTATATTATTCAAATTCAAATTTATTAGACTTGATTTTGAGCATCATTATTGAAAGTTTGGTAATTGGATTGATTATCAGCAATGGAAGGAGGATTTTTGTTGAGTATAAACTTGTATTCTAAAACCCATGTAGTAAGTAATATTTGAACTGGAAATACATATTCAGGATATGGTGCCAATACTCTACCATATACTAGTCCCCCCAAGGAAATCTGAATATCATAAGAAATTACTCATACTGATATAAAACTCAAAACAATGATGAATAACTTTTGATAATCATAGCACAATATGAAACTAAAAATTAATCCAATTACAGTTGACAATATAAAATCAGCCTTTATAGACATTGTATAAATTGAATTTAAAATTTCAGATATTACATCTGTAAAAAATAAAATTTGGAAATAAATAGAGAGAGTAATGGTTATTTATCAGGCAAAATATATGCCTAAACCATAATCAAGAAGAAGCCTTTGAACTGATATGAAAAAGATGATAGTTCAGCCAATATAAAAATTATTGAAACAATATATGGACCATGTAAATTACCAAAACAAGTAGGAAAAAAAACTATATTCAATACTATTAAAATCAAAAAGAATTTGAAAATTGGCGATAAATTTCGCATTTTGATTTTTAATCAAAAAATTGAATTATTTATCAGTATATTTACTCTAATTATATACTTTTATTAAAAATCTATTTAAAATTGGTAAATTTTCTAAATTCTCACAATTCATTATAACTCCATATCTAGTGATCTGGATATTATATCTCTTTTATATCACTCTTTACTTCATATTCAGACAATCTAATTAATAGTAATTTGGTTATTTTATGTTTTTCAATTTATTTTAAGTTATGGCTATTGAAATTAAAGACAAGCCAAATGCTTCTGATTATATATCTATAGTGGATGGTTTTATTGATCTCTATTATTACATTATGATCTATATTCTTATTATCCTACTTATGACAATTGGCAAATGATATCATGGTAAAAGTGGTTTTATAGTAATTAAACAAATGAAAACCATAATAAACATTGTATTTTAGTTAATTAAACTCGACAAACTGCTAAAGATGACTTGTATTTTAATTTATTTAAATTTTAAATGTCCACTACTTAAATGTATACATAAAAATTGTTAGCTGTATTTATTTAAAATCATTGAATTTAAATTTCAGTTTTTTAATCCAATTGATATATATCTTACAGATTAACACTTTTAACGATTGGTTATTTTTATTGAATATATAGATTTTATAAAATATTTGATATTTATCAAATATAAATAGTATAAATAATGAAATTGTTCTAATTTTCTAGATAATGTTATTTCTATCATAATAAATTAGTAAGTATTACAGAATATTGAATTTAATCAAAATAGTTTTTATTGAAAAAATACTTTGAATTAAATATAAAAAATAAATAAAGTTATTATAATTTGAAACAATATTTTGTGTTAAATATATTATTAGTTATATTAAATATACCCATTTTAAATTGAATTATAGAATAATAAACTCACATTATTTAAGAGGAAATCATATCTTCTAATTTCAATATCTTTACATTTTCTAACTTTATAAATCCAGTCTTAAGTGAGTTTTTCAATAAAAAATTTCATTTATACTACATATTAATAAAAAATAATAAAAAAATGATTTTTTTACTAATATATTTAAAATTAAGTTGTAATAAAATTTCTTAACATTTTATAATAATTTACAATATTAAGAAAATAAATATATATATATATATATATATATATAATTAATAAAATTATATTCAATATAAAATATCGTATAAATTAGCTAGAAAATTTAAACAAAAAAATATTAGTAAATTCAGAAAAATTAAATATAGTATTTAAAAGGAATGATTGATTCTATATATTTATAACGTTGATAATTAAGAATGATTAAATAGTAATAAAACGAGTTTAATGTTTGGCTCGTTTCCTTTGATGAATACCGTTGGGTTTCTTAGTAACTGGTAAGTCGAGATCGTCCAAATCTTCTTCTTCCGAGTCGTCTTCAACATCTTGATCGTCATTTTCCTCATCATCATCATCATCATCTTCTTCTTCTTCTTCCGCTTCATCCTGGTCATCATCATCGTCCTGATCATCACCTTCGTCTTCATCGTCCTCACTATCAAAGAAACCATTCTTGTTCAAATTAGCTTCCAATCTAGCTTCTTTGGATAAGATGTCTTCAATATATTCATCCTCTTCTTCATCTTCGAAGGTCTCATTTTGATTATCTGAGTCAGAGTCGTCATCAAGTTCTTCAAATTCGATAAAATCCATCTTGTCTTCGTCTTCATCGTCCTCAATGTTTTGGGCGTCTTCGACACTGTTGAAGTAACCCTTGCTCTCTTTGAAAACGAAGGAGCCATCATTGAAGAAAGTTTGTTTCCTGAGGTTGATGCGGTTTTGAACGAGTTCTAATTCACCTTCCAATTGGACGAGTTGTGAATAGTGGGAAGTGCGGCGCTTGCTGCCCTCCATCAACTGTGTGAGGCGGAGGATGGCTTTGGGCTGACTCGTCAAATAGCCAACGTGGTATGTGAGGAGTGCGTTGATGAGCGTGAGTGCTTTGATACTGGTGTGATTACTGAATTCCATCTGATCAGCCAAGTACATGAGGAGAGGGACGAGATGTCTCGTTTCAAGGTTGGGGACAGTTTGGACGAGAGTTGGAGCGTTGAAGCTATTGAGATGGGAGTCAAGCATATCGTAATCCATTGTGTGAAGTGCTTGACTGAGGAGTTGGACAACTGAACCAGTGCTGGCCTTACCATCACCAAGAGATTTAAGAGAATTTTTATCTGAAGAGGCAGAAGGGGAGTCGACGCGTCCTTCATCTAACAAGTTGAGTCGTTGGGCAGTTGCAATGGCAGTGGGAACCATAAGTTTAGAGTGGATTTGAGAGGTGTTGGCAGTGTGGGCAAAGGAAGTACCAACAATAAGCTCCATAGCCTCTTGAGCAATTTTATCATTGACAGTTTTGTTATTGCGATTAATTTCGATACCTTTTCTGGGATAGCTTTCAACTCCTTTGACAGTACTCAATTTGATTTGAAGTGTTTCAAAACAAGGATTAGTAGGAAGGCCGCGACCGACTAGTGGAACATTGTAGCGAATATCCCAAGTTAAACTACTGATAGGCATGATTGTGTTGTTTTCTGGGTTATAAAACTGTAATTGAGCAGTTGGAAGCATTGAATTCTTTTCCATATCTAATACGTCGTTATAAACGAGTAATAAGCCGTCGGAAGATAAAATAACTGCTGTATATGAGGTGGTAAATTTAGATCCAATTAATTGATATGGAAGATGAGTTTGTAAATCGAGCACTAAAAATAAATTAGATCGTGATCAAGGTTATTGATATGGATTTAAATTTACCAGTGACGGGTAATTCAGAATCATGTAATCTATCCCAAACGTTGACCAAAGGATCGTGAGGACTTGAGGATAAAAAGTATCTGTCTTGATTTCCAAAGTAACTTAATGTGCTAACAGCTCCAGTATGACCTCTGAAAGTCTAATCATAACTTATTATTAAATATTCTTAAAAATCAAATATTCAAAATACCTTGAGTAATGTGAAATCTTCATAATCCCAAATTTGAATACTGTTACCAGCAACAATCAATTGAGAAGATTTTTGAGAAGCTATAAGACGAGTGATGGATCCGTTATTAGGCCTCCAGTATCTATAATATTTGATAAATATCTATTTGAATAATATATATAATATTGAACTTACTTGACATTTTCGCCTTTAGCAATATTCCATAAACCCAAATGTTCGTCCTTAGATCCTGAGAATATCAAATTATCAATTTGGAAGATATCTTGGATAGCGCCAGTATGATATCCTTCGAGCTTTGTAACAATTGCACTCTCTGTCAAGGAATATACAATGATATCACCATTATTGCATCCTAATAACATACAATTGCGGAATCTTTGGTATGGATCTTTTTTATCAGATTTCTAATAAATTAGAATTGATTAATCATAGAATAGTCTGAAAAGATAAACGCATTTACCTTAGTCTTACTTTCATTTATTTTATTCAACCATTTAATACATGTAATTTGACAGTTTTCATTGATTGTAAAATCTAAAATAGGCTTGGAATCTTGCACATTAAATATTAATACTTTGGGCTGTAAGCTTGAAGGATCCAGAGTTGCGTATAGGCTATTCAAAGCGTTGAAGCTCGTAAGAGTTTTAAATGGCTCGTATTGCAATGTAGTGTGAGTCAAATTGGTGGGTGGATTACTCGTACCCTTGGATATTTTGTGAGGTGTTGTAGGCTGGGAAGTGGTAATGGCGGTCATTTTAGTGGATTATTAGTAATTTTTTGGAGGTTATCTATTGTTTATTTCCCAAGTGCTGTGTTTTAAATAACAATATTTATAAATATTTTGGGATATTAAAAATGATATTAAATATAATAACCAAAATTCAATTAATTCAGACTCTAATTTTAAATTTAAAATTGAAATTTGGTCAAAATTATATTATGTTTTTGATAGTGTATAAATTATTTGATTTATAATATCGATCTATATATTTTTTTTCTATTTATAATTGATATTGATTTTCGTAATAAATTATTACAAAATACCCTTACATCTTTTAAAAAATTTGTTTTGGAAAATATTTATGTTCAATTCCAATAAAAACAAATTATGGGACACGAGTAATTTTCATAAACTAAATCAATTTTCACTAATAGTTTTGAATTAGATTTTTATTGTGAATAAAAAATTATTATATATCATAAGTATTTATATCTACTTAAATTTCATTATTACTCAATAATTATATTATTGTAATAATAATAAATAATATTGGCTATAAATATTTTATATTGTTTTTAGTAACTTATAAATCATTTGATAATCTAGATTTTCAATGTTCAATAATCTTTTGTCACATCTACAAATAATATAAATTAATTACTATTATACAAATCTTGATCAATAACTAATACTTTGAGTTAAATTTTAATATTTGAGTTATTATTTTTAAAACAATTTGAATCTCAGTAGTATAATATATAGTAACAGTTGTTTTTAATTTAAAACAATATGATAATTCGATAATTTATGCAATATAACTATTTAATCCCAATTTGATATATAATTTTGAAAAAAAATTGACTTTATACCCAATTTTATCAAGTATATTAGATTTTTATCAAAATTTACTAGACTCGCATTACTCAGAATCTTTTCAATATTGCATTCAATAGTAAAATAATTTAACCTAATTTATCACTTCTTTATACGCCATTATATACTTTTGCAATATTTTTTACAAGTGTTTAATGACTATAAGAAATTCCAGAAATTTTAGTTAAGCATTCATTAGATGAATATTTTTAGCAGATATTAAGATTACTACTTTAGCCATAGAATTTGCCGAATTTGCAACTTGATCAAGTTTAATAAATTGGCATTCATTGAAATTTATTTATTTCAAGTTGACTATGATATTTTTAACTTATGATGCTATTTTTATATTTATTAATAGTTTATTGTACTTGTTGTTTGTAATACTTATCATATAATTGTTGAAAATATTAGCATTATCAAACTTATACCATTGTGTATTTTTTACCAGCAGTATAGAAATACTCATTCAATTTAGGTTTTCAATTATGAAAAACATTCAGTTATAAAAATTATAATAAATTATTATAAGAAATTGATAATACTAAATTCAACAATATATTAAATAACTTATGAAAATGTTATATTAATCTGCTTAATCATTATAACAATCCTTCAATCGTTAAATAAATTATCAGTATACTTTAATCCATTCTAATTGCTATTTATTTTCAAATCCATTAAATAATCATTATTAATAGGAAAAACTTTTTCAATTAACCAAAAGTATCAACAAATAATCAATAATAAGCTCTTAATTAACTTATTAAGTAAAAAATGAATAAAAATTTAAAATTATTAATGTCCAATAATGGAAATTTTACGCCAAATTTTTATTTATTTTTAAACTAATTAATTGAAATATTAAATAAATTTATAATTTTGTCCCTTAATTTTTTAAAAAAATATTCTATATAGATTAAATAATATATTAAACCTGAATTATTTGCATCATATTATATATTTTAATTCTACTTTTATCAATTAGATTCATCAAACTATAATTATATTGGTTAAATATATTCCCTTTGATATTTATTAGCTAGTTCATTGAATTTTGTTTAATATCCATTCTACTCTTTAATCAAATTAATATCAAGTTTATAGTACCTGTTTATTGGAATTTATATCAATCTTTATTCACAACAATTTTCTCATCAGCAATCAGATTTTGTATGATATAGCATTATCGGAATTGACTGTGTTGTTATTGAAATCTATTTTAAAATAAAAAAACATATATCCGCTTATATTCTAATTTTAAAAATACATATATTTAAACTTAAATAAGATTTGATTAAATATACAGATTATATTGTAATTCAATTAAAGTAAAATAAAATATAAATTATATAACTATTACTATTCACAATTTTACCAATGATGAAAATCTAAGTTTCATAACAATTATTTTAAACTTCCCAAATTGTAATAAATTCTTTATTTACTTAAATGAATAATTGCCAACTGACAAGTATTTGTACAATGTTAAAATTTGCTATAAATACCACATTAATCAATTCAGCATCTAAATTTTTTATTGTATTTAATTAATTATTGATATATTCAATGATATATTTTCTCCTATTTATTCATTTTTTAATACTCTCAAATGCTGTAGAGTGTGCTGAGTCAATGCAGATTTCAACAGATGCTCTCAATATTAGCTACTTTTTCGTATTGTCATTTATTGGTTTGATTTTACTATTCTTGGGAACACGGTTACTGTCATTTTCTAATTTTATATTCGGATTTTTGTTTCTGTATTTGATCTCCTATGTTGTTACCAGCTCGTTCAAAGAGATGAGTGCTAGTCAAGCGTTGGCATTCTTCATTGCCTGCCATATTCTAGGGGTGTTGGGAGGTTGTGTTACCTTCTTTCTCCCGATTTTCGGTCTGTTCTTAGCCGGTTTTATTTTGGGTGCAACATTGATTAATTGGTTATTGTGTTTACTCACCTTGAAAATAATATGGCTAGGTTGGTGTATTATCGTTGCTATGGGCATTGGTGGCGGGGTTTTAAGTGTACTATACTCAAAAACCATGTTTCCTCTCAATACATCTATAGTGGGAGGTCAATTACTCCTACTTGGAATTGATGTGCTCATTCGAACGGAATTACTCTACTTCATTCACGGGTTCTTCACCCAAGAATTCATTGATGTGAAAGAATCTGGCGCTCTAACGGGCATACTAGCGAGTTTAATACCCATCAGTTTTGTAGGCTTTATATTTCAACTGAAATTTTTCAACTACAGCCCATCTAATAGTTATTTAAAATTGCAAGAAACTTACAAGCGCGCTCAACCTCCCATGATTTCAAGATCCAATTCATTAAATCAAAAGAAATAAATTTTGATCTTACGCCTGTTCTCTTCCAAATTACTTTTTATTAATCAATTTAAGTTCTTTGGGCAAAATGTTTCAACTAATTTTGACATTTATTTGGCGTATTTTAATTTTTATTTTAAGAACTTCATATGATATAATTAATAATTTTAAATTATTTTTTTTATTTAATATAGTAAGTTAAAATTAGGTTTATATTTTTTTTCTAAAATTTTAATAATTTAATATTTTATTTTATTTAATATTTTGTTTTAAATTTTGCCAATTTAATTAATTTTTGTGATTTTTATTAAAAAAAAATAATCTATTACAACTAATAATATATATATCAATTTGTATATTTTAAAATAATCAATCTTTAAAATTGTGTATATACAAATCTAAATATTATTATTAACAATTTAATAATATCTCTTTTGAAAAATATCTAAATTTACTAATCTATTTAAAATTTTATTAAGTCAGATAATAAAAATATTGCAATTTACATCATAATCTATTACCTCGTTTTATACTTTCTATAAAATTTAAAAATTGCCCAATAAAATAAATTCTTTTAATTTAGTAAATTTTTAGAATGATATACTCTATATATATATTATAATCATTCACTTTTAAAAAAATACATACGGACTTGATAAATAAATTTCCCAAAATTAGTAATATAAATATGAATTATATAACCAATATATAGTCCAGTAATGAATTAATGAAGACCATATTTGAATTTTGTTTGAATAAATATAGAAGTTTATTATATTGTTAATATATATCAAAATACAACTATTCAAATCAAAATTGTAATAAATAAAATTTATTATTGGTAATTGAAAATAAAATACAATATTTTGAGATGATTGCAAAAATAATGTCTTAGTATCAAGTATGGCCAACAAGGCTCTAGTAATTGATCTATTCAGTTTATGATTATTGTGATAATCTAATATCTAAAATAACCACAAGTTTTTACAAATTAAAAATATTACTGAGTTTCATAATATCAAGGACGATACCTAAATTAAACTATACAATTGATTATTATCTATTTTTAATAAACCAATTCATTATGATTTATTTTAATTGCCATGCAAAATAGCAATACTAGGTAAAATAAATGCCAATTTTAATCATATATTCTATATTAAATAATAGCTACTTGATCAAATAAAATCAATTTATAATAGCTTAACTATGATTTAATTAAATCTTTTGAATAATGCTTTCTATTCAATACTTTATTAAATTATTTATTTTATCTCTTTTCAATAATTTAACAAATTAAGAAATGATCCATTATCCAATTATATCAAACATTTCTAATAACAAACAAATAAGTAAGATTAAGCACCCGGTTTTATCCAATCATCGAAAACCGATTACCAATTCATAATACAATAGTTGAATAAGGGTTATCATTATGAGTTCATCAATTTTTGATCACCTTAATTATTTTCTTAGCTTTATTCATCATTTAACAAAATTGTCAGTTTGATGTAATTTTAAATTAATGTGAATTCTATTATCAAACGTATATAAATATCAGCATCATCCCTCTATTTGAAGCCTATTTTGATCTCTCCAATTAATTCAACTTATGAAAATTATTACCATAAAATTTATTAGAGATGCAATCCATCAATATTCTTTACAATAGATACTTCCTTGAGAATTTATTGGGGAGCGTAATTTCCAGTCTAGGATTCTGCCTAGTGTTGCGGGGTAAAAAGATCCTTGATACGTTCATTTGGCTACTTGGATTTTTTTCCCTGGGTTTTTTCATTCATTATTTTGGAAATGTTTTGAATTCAGATTTATTGACTATTGGATACTCTGGATTGAGTTATTTAACTCTTGTATTTATTATTGCCTATATTAAAAATTGGAATACTGATTTTCTCTACCATATTGGAATTTTGACTGTTGGATTATTATTTGGCTATTACTTAGGATTGTTTTGCGTGGAAAGTAATATGTCCCTAATTCAACTAGCTAGAGCTATTATCTTAATTTCACTCGCTATCCTACTTGGTCACATTGCTAACGTCTCCATCACCTCCCTAGAAATACTTTTTACAGCAGTATTTGGCACCCAGCTCATAATGATTGGTCTCGACTGGGTGTATCCTATAAAATATTTTGAATATATGAAATTATTAATCAGTTCTCAACCCGAATTCATTTCCAATCAATCTTGGACTTTGATACTGGTTAACTTTCTAATTATATTAATAGGCTTTTCATTCCAAAATAACCTAATGGTTAATGTAAAATTATCAAAATTTAACTAAATTATAAATAAAAGTTTTGAACAATGATATTTTTTTCATTATACTGTTTTAAAAAATTTTTTTAATCTTAAAATCAATTTATTTTATTTACTATTATAATTAATATGTTTTATCATTAATCATTGCATATCAATATCTTAAATTTTAATCAAATCAATAAAGATCAATAAAATGCTTTAATATTTTTCATAAATTTTATTACATTCAATTTCACAAAAGATTTTAATGACATAATAATGAAATCATATTGACAATTTTAAATTTTATTTCAAATAATTTAAAATTAATTTAATAAAAAATTTTCAAAATAAAAAAAATTTTTTTTTCAATTATATTTTCATATATTTTAAATTTAAAATTATTTCTTTTATCAATATTCAAATTATACTTTGTTAATAATAAAAGTAATCTTCTATAATATATAATAATTTAATAAGTAAAAAAGTTAGAATATTTTTATTATATTATAAATAAAAAAATAATATTAAATATTTAATTAATTATAAATTTATATTGTTAATAATTATTATTCAAGATTTAAAGATAACTTAAGAATATAATTGAAATAGAAATAATATTATACTTATATTTCTTTTATTTTCATAGAATTCATCAATATAATTA
>JNEM01016041.1:0-18164 GCA_000697335.1 Conidiobolus incongruus B7586
AATTTAATATAATAAGAAATTTTTTAATTTCTGATTTTTCAAACATATTATTAATTTAAAATTAATTAATATATATAAAGTTAATAGAAAATTATATATTTTTAATATATATATATATATATAATAATTTTTTTAATTAAAAAATTAACTTTTTAAAATTAGTTGTTTAATTTAATTATGCTTATACCAAATAGCAATCATCAAAAGTTTTTTATTTTAATATTAATAAAACTTAACCATAAGTTTTTTAAAATTATTTAAAATTTACAAATAACTTTTAATAATAAAGTATTATTTAAATTAAAAATTTATTGCTAGGAAAGTTACTTTAAGACTAACAAAAACTATTTAAAACCTGTTAAAATTTAAAAGATTAACTTTACCTGTTATTTATTTAATTGTTAAAAAAGTGAAAAAATATATTGAAAATCACCTTTTTATTTTAGTTAAAGAAGTATATAAGCACTTTAATATTAGTTCTATAAGTATTTTATATATATTAAAGTTTAAACTTAAATTAATATATAAAAATATAAAATAAATCTCTTATAATTTAACTAAAGCTTAAAAAAAGTTAGAGTAATATTGTTAAATAAAACTTATTAAAATATTATTAGAAGTTTAAACTTTTATAACAAATTATTATAATTAATGAATTTTAAATCTTTATATATAATCTTTTATTCAAACATAAATTAAAATGCTAGATTAAATTAAATTAACCCTCTTTATAAATTCCTTTTAATAAATATCTTATTAATAAGTAGATATTAATTATTATAATAAATTATAATTGAATATGCTATATTTATTTAATTCCTGAAGGAAAATCAATTAATAGTAAACTTTATATTGTTTTTTTAAATAAAAGTATTTTTAATTAATATTCTTAATATAATTTAAGAAAACTTATTATTTTACATAATAATTATAAAATATATAAATCTAAAACTATAAAAAACTCTCTAATTAAAAATAACTGGAAAAAACTACCAGATCTAATATATTCTTTAGATTATAACTTATGTGATTATAATTGCTTTAGGCAATAAAAAAACTAATAAGAAAAAAAATTTTTGCAAGAAAATTTAATTAATTTATGAAATATAAAATTTCAATCTTTAATAAAAAGAATTTTTTAAATATTAAAAATTTGCTAAAAATATAACAAAAAGTTATTAATAATAAAAGAAACTATTAAATTTATATTATATATTTATTTTTATATATTATATATTAAAATATTTATTTATTTTTAATTACAAAAAATTCCTATTATTAAAAATACAGAGTAATAATAATTTATTACATGATATACTAATTAAAATGAGATTATTTATTATATTGTCTCTATATATTAATTATTATTAATTTTGTAACTATTATAACAAACTTAATATTTTTTGATTTTAAAAATTATCAACAAAATTATATATAATAAAAATAATATTAATTATATGATAAAAAATATATTATTGAAGCATATTTTCATATAGATGAAACTCTCTTATATTGAATATTCATTTAAAAGACCTAAAAACATAACCTTTGTGGTATAAATATACCTTATTCAATTTATAACTCAATAATAATATTGTATTAATTATTAATGTATCTGAGAATTTTCAAAATTTAATAAAAAATATTATAAATTTAAATAAATATGAGTTCGAAATAAAAGAATGATTTTATAATTTTGTTATAATAAATACTATTTATTGTTATATTTATTCTTATTAGAGAAATAAATTACTTTTATCAAGCTCTTGTAAAAAATTATATTCATTACAATGATATAAAAAGCGATATAGAGATAACCTAATTTAGTAAAGTAATTATCTTAGATATGTAATTTTTTATGATTAATCTGAGTTTATGGATAATTATAATTATTATTGTTATATCGAAAACTTATTCATTTTCATCTGAAATTATAACTTTCGAAAATATCAATATTTTAATAAAACAATGCAGGATATAGTTTATAAATATTATTATTAATAAAATAATTTTGACGAATAGAGAAATGATAATATCAATATATAAATTATACTCAATTATTAATATATAATTTTAAATTACTTATGAAATAATATAATTAATAATTGATAGTATTAAATTAATATGCTAATTTAAGTTTTTTAAATTAGATAAAAGGAAAAATAAATATAAAAATTTAATTTGAAAATAAAGATAATATATATTAAACACTATAAATAAAATTAAAATGACAAAATTCATTTACTTTAAAATTATTATTAGAGATACTTAATATCATTCTTTTAGTCCTATGTTTAGATTGGTGTTATATAATAATAAAGCATTAAAATCTCAATTTATAAAATTCTATTTATTTTGTCTAATAATCCCATTACATAAGTTTGACCAAGTATAAAATATAAAAGACAAGTTTAAAATCTTCTACAATATATTATAAAGCTATTCTGGCATATTATTTTTAGATTAATAAATAAAAAAAATAAAATTTTGCTTAAGTTTATAGTTATAATATTATATCATTGATGTAAGAATATTTTGTTAAAATATCAAAATATTATATATATAAACACTATCATTGGGGATTTGAAGATATTTTAGCTATAATATAATATCGAATTATATTAAGTTTTATAAAGTTTTGTAATTTATGATTTAATGATAAAATTAAATTTTGGTTATAAAAAATATACTTACAATCAATCAAAAATAACTAAAAAGTTATAGTTAAAACTGATCAAATTCAGTGATATAAAAGGTGTTGTGTTTTAAAATAAGGTTTTTAAAAAAGATTATAGTTAGAAATGTAGTTTTAATAAGATATACTAAATTACTTAATAATCTTGCTCTTTTACATATTGGGACTATATGTGTTAAATTTTACTTATGTTGAGACATTATAGCAGATTATCTAACAGAAAACTTTTTACTCTCTTTATGATTCCTGTGTTTAAATATTTAATTCAGTGAATGACATAGAATTTAGTTAAAATCTAACAAAGAGAACAAATAAAAAAAGGAGTATCCTTTGATTATAGGATGACAAAATATTTGTTTAACTATCAAATTATGATGGAACGGTAATTTTGAAATGCAAAACAAGTAAAATTATTATTAGATAGATAAATTAGTAAAAAATATTGTCTGTTCTATTTTAAAATATATAAATCTCAATTCAACTTTATTTAATTGCCATAACAGATTGCACTTAAATATTAATAACTGTGAAAGTTTCAAAATAATTGAAAAATATATTTATAATATTTATAAAGTTTAGAAATCACAATTTGAGTTTGAAAAACAATGCTAATATATATCATTCCAATTTAAAGTAAATATTAAAATAGCTTGATTAAATCAGTATTAAAAGTACCAAATATCACTTCGATTTATATATAAAAAATTGATTAAAAGGGTAGAAAAATCTTTTCAATTGGTTAGGAAAGAAGTGATAATCTTGGTTCATATATGCTATTTTAATGATGAGTATTTTTGCTGAAATAGCGACTGATTCTGATCATAAGGAATCAATTAAGTTATAGGATTATAAATCTTAATCAAATAATCCAATTAAACAAGGTAATTCAAATACTTTGAAATTAAAAAATAAAATTAATTATTTTGGAAGTCAACGAATTAATAATATGAAGATAATTTTACAAAAATTATACTCTTCTAAATATCATATATCATTTATCATTCATTATTTATCAGTTGTATGACAATTAAAATGACATTTCTCAAAATCATTTTAAAATATGAGTAAATTTATAATAATCAAGTTCATAAATGATAATTTTATATTCATACATATATATTTGATATATATTATTGGACATTAAACCAACTCTACACTCGATTATTTTAGAGATTTGATGACACTGAAGTTTTAAAGTTATTATACAACAATGAGTAACTCTAATAACATATTGTTAATTTAACATTTATATAAGTATTTTCGTTTAATATAATTAGAAATGTGAAAAAAAATTATGCATTAATAATGCTATAAATCAAAAAATATTTAATTAAACATTAATTGGTCCTATTTAGTAAATAGGTTCGAAATCTCATTTATATTATCAATTGCAGATTAATAGATGTTTTTATGATTTAGAGAATTTAATTTTATATAATTTAAGTTTATTCCTTTATTTTTACCATAATCTTGTTTAATTAGCTCTAACTAGGTATAACATAAATTATAATCTAATTAACATATATAATTCTATTGATATTATTTACATTTATAATATAAAAATGGAAAATAATATATAAAGATAAGTTCATATTCGGATAAAGATATAAATCTACATAATCATCTTATAGCTATATTTTCAAATAATAACAATTAATGAATTGATGAGTTAAAGTTATAAATATGAAATTTACTTTTTTGAAAATCAATACATAAATTGAAACAACCTCGATAGTAAGGATCTTAATAATTTTTGTTACACCTTATAATACGCTATCCAATATGTAACGCACAACCTGGATAATTAAGATTCTTTTTGTTTTTAAAAAAATGGACTATGCAGTTGATTGCATTAATTTGAAAGGATTGAAAAATTTAACGGGTTTAAGGGTTGACGGTTTTACGGATTTATACGAAATTCATATGGATAAAATAACAAATACTATTAAGTAGGTTAAACTGAAAGATGTAATGATTAGAAATCAAAACAAACAATATGATTACTAGAGCAAAAGAACAATATAGTATTTTATATTACAATATCATAGAAAAATAAATCAGTATTCTTTTGACCCGAAGAGATTCTGTGGATATTTAAACACTAATTTAACATAAAGTAATGCTAAAACATTAAATAAAAAAAAATAAAGAAACTAAAAAATATCCTGGAATTTGAATTGATATATTAGTTTCTTAAGGGTGATCCATTTTTTAATTTTAACCACCAACTTTCCTTATCTTTTTTAATTGATATTTTTGGTAAATTATAAATTGATTTTATCACCTCAATATAAATTATAAAATTTTGAAATTTTTATTTGGTAAAATTAATAAAAAAGTAATTGATTTTTTTTTCTAAAAAATAATATCTTTGTAAACTAATAATAGATAATATATTAGATAAATAATAAATTTATAAATTATTTTAATACAGTAAATATTATATATTCTTCAATATAAAATATGTTTAATATCGGATGTTATTTAAAAATTGATTGATAATTAGTCTTAATTATTTTGTTGAAGAATAATTAAATATTTATGCCTATGCATAAACCAAAGGAGGATAGTGTTTGTATTAATGTTTATGATATTCCAATGATTAATGTCATAATATTGGTAACAAATGTAAAAAACTTTCGAACTCTATAACATATATATATATAAATACTATCGAGTCAAAGATATTTATTACAATATATCAATGTCAGTAAATTCATTTTAACAGTATGCAATTTAAATTAAATTTGATAGCTTGCTTAATTTTCAATATTAGTGCGGAAATTATTCCCAATCATTATATTATTAACTTTGATGAAAATCCATCTTTAGATATTAATCAAAAAGTTAACTCCGTTTACAGATTTATATTGGGAAGAAACAGTCATGAAAACGCGATTACTCACGTATTTAGTGATGCAATTAATGGAATGGCTGCTAAATTAGATGTTGATGCTCTCCGTCAAGTTAGCACACTTCCCCATGTTGTCTCGATCGAGCCTGATCAAGTGGTTAGAGCAGTTGACACTCAATCCAATTCTCCTTGGGGTCTTGCTCGTGTTTCCCAGAGGGAAAAGCTCAGCTCTAGCCCTTATACCTATAATTATGATGGCAACGCTGGAACTGGAGTGAGTGTCTACGTCCTTGATACTGGTATCAATATTAATCATAATGATTTTGAAGGCCGTGCCAAATGGGGAACCACAACCATTTCAGGTGCTTCAAACGAAGACAAACACGGTCATGGTACCCACTGTGCGGGCACCATTGGTGGCAAAACCTACGGTGTAGCAAAGGTTGCCGACCTTTATGCTGTCAAAGTGCTCGATGATAGAGGCTACGGTTCAGATTCTAGTGTTATTGCAGGAATAGATTGGGTAATTAAAAATAAAAATGGTAAGAAAGGTAACGTCATATCCATGAGCTTGGGAGGAAGTAAGAGTTCATCTGTCGATAGAGCAGTTGAAAGGGCAGTGAAAAGCGGAGTTGTCGTAGTTGTAGCTGCAGGTAATGATAATAGAGACGCTTGTGACTACTCTCCAGCAAGAGCACCTAACGCAATCACAGTTGGTGCAACCGATATTGAAGATAAAAAAGCTTCTTTCTCCAATTATGGCAAGTGCGTTGATATTCTTGCACCAGGAGTTAAGGTTACATCAGCATGGATTGGAAGCAACACGGCTAGCAATACAATCTCGGGAACCTCAATGGCTACTCCACATGTTGCAGGCGTTGCCGCAACTTTATTAAGCCAAGGAACCGCGGCCAAAGATATCGACTCCAAATTGAAAGATATTGGTACGAAAGGTCAAATTACAGGATTTGACTCTCAAACTCCTAATATCTTACTTTTTAATGGATACTCTTCTGAACCGAGTTTGTTTTTTTAAATCGTAATAAAGTATGGATTTATAAATAATGTCTTTTATGTCTTAATGATACAAATATTATCAAACTAATTTTAATATAATTTCTTAATCTAAACATTGATATATTTTTATAAAAAATTTAATTTTATTAACCATTCATTATTATTCAAAATTTATATTCTATTTTATAAATTAACAATTTTTATTAATTTCAAAGATTTGAGTTGATATTTTTACCATTTTATTTTCAGTGAACATCGCTATGTAATTTATTTTTTACATTAAACATATAAATGTTTTAAATCTAATTGCCACATAACTCATTGTTGATTCAAATTATCAAATGATCTCAACTTAATATTTGACAAAGTTTACATAGAGTATTAATTGCATCACTAGAACATACACTTTGAACAACATCAACTCAGCATTCCTTTTATCGTTACTTAATAATAAAATTTCTCTTTCTACTATAGAATTTCAATAATATTTGAATAAACAATGAATACAAAAATTTTTGGAAAATTAGTCAAACTGAAAATAGTTTGTAATTCTGGCCTTTTCATCAGTAAAAAAGATTATTTCAACAATACATTTTACTATCATATATAATCTATATCTCAATCTGTAAGAACAACAAGAGCAATTGATTACCAGGGATTATACAGATTATTTTATGCAAGTTCAAATAATTAAAAAATATATAACTTTATATAATTTGAAAAGATTAAAAATTTTATAATTGTAATAAATATTCAAGTTTTAAATTGTTTATAATTTATTTTAATATAATTTTATTGAATCAATATTAATTTGAACTTTAAAATTAATATATCACCTTCGATGTCACTGTGAATTTATCAATACTTTTGTAATATAATTTAAATATAATAGTGTATATTGTTTTGTTGAGTATAATTTAATATCAAATTCCTCTCATCATTTAATAAATTATTAAAAAGTCTAATAAGAACATCAATCCAAAGTTAATCTATTCTGATAATATTTATATTTAATAATAAAATATAATTTTAAATTTATTAATTGATTTAGATTGTCAAGATATATATATATATATTATAAGAGGAAAGTACTATTAGATAAAAACTTAAATAAAAAATTACCAAAATATAAAATCAAAGGTTTTTTTAACTTTTATTTATATTCATTATATAATGAAATTTGTTAAGAAAGTTTGTAAATGATATAATTATATAATTTATTAAACAATTGACATATATATTAATATAATACTAAACTCATCAGTTTTGAATATCAAATACTTAAATAATTTATTGGAATGATAATACATTTTAAAATGATTTTGTAATATTAATCATGGATGCCATTGTAAGCGAAAAGATTGACAGTTTCGGCATTGAAACCAGTAATAGCATCTTTAGTAGCCATTTGCTTAAGTTTGCGTTCGACTTCCTTGGTGGGAACACCTTGAGAGAGGAGGGTGGCAGCGAGACCAGCAACGTGAGGTGTGGCCATAGAAGTTCCGGAAATGGTCTTGTTAGCGGTATTAGAGCCGATCCATGATGAGAGAATATTCATACCAGGAGCCAAGATATCGACACATTTACCATAGTTGGAGAACCAAGCCTTTTTATCATTAACATCAGTAGCACCAACAGTAATAGCCGAGGGAGCGCGAGCAGGAGAGTATTTACAAGCATCTTCATCGTCGTTACCAGCAGCAACGACAGTGACGAGACCCTTTAAGATACCCTGTTCGATAGCCTTATCCAAAACTTCACTGGCATCTCCTCCCAAACTCATAGAGAGAACCTTTCTCTTAGCATCTCTTCTATCTTTGAGAGCGAAGTTGATACCGGCAATTACGTTGTCATCGGAGCCATAACCATCATCACCCAAAACCTTGACGGCAATGACACGAGCCTTCTTGGCAACACCGTAAGTCTTACCGGCAATGGTACCAGCACAGTGAGTACCATGACCGTGCTTATCATCATTAGAGGAACCTTCAACAGTGGTAGTACCCCAGTAAGCACGACCTTGGAATTCTTTGTGGTTAATGTTGATACCAGTGTCTAAAACATAGACATAGACATCATTACCCCCCTCGACATAGTATTCATAAGTGTAAGGAGCTTTGTCGAGCTTTTGGCGTTGAGAGATACGAGCAAGGCCCCAAGGAGCATCCTTTTGGATTTTATTAATGGAAACCTTTTGGACAGGAGTAACGCTTGCAACATTGGGGAGAGCCTTGACCTTTTCTAATGTGGCAGCATCGAGTTTAGCTGAGACACCATAAAGGACTTCGTCATATTCGTGGACAATCTGGTTGTCTTCACTACGGCTAACAAAAAGGTCACTAATGGTAGCAACTTGGGCTTCGAAGGAGGAGCGGGCATTCTGATTGAATTGAACGATGTATCTTCCTTCAGTATCTACACCTTGGACCAATGATGCGACCAAAAGAGTGAAAGTGGCGAATACTGAAGAGAATTGCATATTTGTAGTTATAAATGATATAGATAAGTAATGAATTCGATATTTTCAAGGCTCTTTATATACTAATGATTAATGCTCCAGCTTTCCAATCTTGTGATACAATGTTCAAGTGACATCTTTGCGATATCTTGTAAATCAGGCATTAATTAATTATTCAAAAAAATATCATTCAACTATTTAATACTGATATTATACTTATTATTTTTTAGAATAATGATTATGAATTCTTATATGGATAAGTTTCCAGGTCATATTGATCATATTATTAAGAATAATTAAAAGTGGAAATGTCATGGATGGGTAAAAAAATTACCGTTTACAATCTTAGTTAAAATATTTCTGAATAATTCTTATATACTAAACATCCATCACACTAGATAAATAAATTCTTGTCATAGTCAATATCGAATTTAATATCAGATAATCCAACTATTATTCAAAATGAATTTCTAAAGTAATAAATATTTGGTATCAATAGATTCATTATATATATTTATTTTTATCAAAACTTTCGAATTTAATATTTAAGAGTAAATATTTTAAAATATTTTCATGTATAATGATATATTCAGTTATAAACCCTGCCTATAGTGTTTTTATTGGCCTTAACGTGTTAACTATAATCATTGCTTTTCTAATCTCAGTTCAATAAATTTAATATAAATCTAAAGTTGTGAGAATTATTAATTAAAATCGATGAATAAAAACTAGAGAATACACTTATAATGACGTTTCAAATTGAAAAATATATTAAAATGGTTAAAATTATTCAATCTAGTTCATTATATTATTTTGATCCATTAAAAAGTTATAAGATTTTACTCATATTCAATGATTATAATTTCTTGATAGAATTTTACTCCATTATAAAATCAGATGATTAATAGTATCAAATTGATTGAATTTTAGACATTATAACCTTTCAGAGCTTTAATCTTGGTTATAATTAAATATATTTTATCCTCAATATTAATAAATATATATATAAATTTTGAACAATTTCATAATATTCATTGATCTTTAAAATAGTAAATTTAATTATATCGGTGTAATTTAAAAATTAGATTTATAAATTATTTAATATTATTTCGATAAATAAATTTTTTAATTTATTTAATTTAAAAATAATATTTGGAATTAATATATTTTAAACTCTTGATTAAAATTTGAATAATCACGAGGTTGAGAATTTTCTAATTTGTTTCTGATGCTTCCTCAATTAAATCTGGTGATCCAGTGATTATATCCATAATTTAGATGAATTTCAATAATATGGCTCATACGCAATATTTTGATAATTTCGAGAAAAAAATACATTATATGGTGTATCTAATATATAAAGTTATTTTTAATTTATCATAAAATATATTCGAAATATTCTTTTCACTGTATAATCAAATTAATATACTTGATTCAGATAGTTAATAAATTAAATATGTAATATTTTTAGTTAACCCGTAAAAAACATATTCCAATCTGTATGAATATAATATCGTTTCATTGAATCGGGAGTAATAAAAACCTAATATATATAATATTTCGTATCCATTTCTGGACTTGATTTTTTACCATTAATAATGCTAAAGAAGTCAATGACTAATTTTCAATATCAGGAAGATCCAAATAAATATTATGAGATAACTAAATACGACTTTTCATTTTTTCAACAAACTACTCATTCCAAAAAAATCAATTATTTTAATATCAATATTCATTAAGAATTATTAAAACAATACAAAAATCCACCTAAAAATAGAAATACATTTTGGACAATTATTACTGGTAATATAGGCGATAAAATGATTTAGAAAAATCATCTGTTATTTAATTCGAGCGCACATTCCTTCAACAATTATCCATTTACGCTATTTATTAAATATTTCACAACATAAAGCAACCCGTCAATTGTATTTTAAAATTTTTAACATCAAATGATTTACTATAGTATTTAATTGAAACAATAAAATAATTAATCTCACTTTGTAGTGTATTTTGATTTGATTTACCATTCTAAACATTTATATTGATAATACAACCGAATTATATCAAAATAAAAAATAAATTATATTACATAATTCTTAAAATAAAGGTTATTAGGGTTTATATTTACTAAGGCTTGGTTTTGAAATTTACAACTGGTTTTAGAATGTATTTTATTTCAACAGAATTATTACTGTTGTTAATATTTTATATTTTTATATTATTTGTAGAATATCATACTATATCCTTAATATAAAAAATGATTAATTAATTTACAATTTTTGAATGATTATAAAAAACTTGAAACTCAACTTTATATTTTGGCTTAATAAAATTTTAGAAATTTTAGCAAAATTTTTATTACACTTATTCAATAATAAATTGGAATAATTAATTCTGAATTCTGATATGGTTATATATAAATTTTAAGAATATACATCAATTATATTTAAAATTAGTTGTATATTTATTGAATAATATTACCATTAAAATCTTTTATATTGAACTAAATTTTATTATATTTTAATCAAAGTTCTAATATTCCAAACAATAATATTGTTATTCAATTTTAAAATTTGTAGAATTTCTAATGATATTGAAATAAATATATTTAAATTTTTTTTATAAATTTTTTTAATATAAAAATATTAAAAACTATTATTTATATTATAATACTTTTAAAGAATTTTTGTTTCAATAATTGAAAGATCATATTTGAAATTATATTATATATATGTATTTAGAAATTTAGTCAAATCCTCAAAATAGGTAATATAATATCAACTAGCTTATATATACAATTGTATAATATATTCAAAAATCGCTACAACTAATAAAAACCCATTTCGTTATATTTTTAAAAATAATGTTCAAGGGTTGATATTTCAATGTTAATTTCCTTAAATCCAAAAAATAAATTATAAGATATAATTAATGATAGAGATTTTGACCGAAAATTAATATAATTATTATTTGATTTCGAATATTTCAATATGTATTCAAGTTAATATAGACTTAGGTGTGCTCAATCATGAAACTGGTTCATGTTCTTATGTACTACAATTTAATATATCATCCCCTAATTTCTAAATTTGAGTTTTATACTTAACTGAGACATACTTTATTTGATATAGATAACAGGATATTCAATATTGTGTTTAATTGAATTATTAAACTTAATTACTATATTTCATAATTGTGAATTATATTAAATTCATGATATACTCCTATTATAGAGGGTGATCATTTTAGCTCATATTTATGATACGCTGATATAGCTTTATATTATAAGAAAACCATTTTCACTGTATATAAAAATTCGAATATTTCAAACGATTTGGCTTGAAAAACATTAAGTCTAATTGAACTCTTAATTCAAATTCACATTAATGGATTTAAAAATTTTCAAAAATCATTAGATATAATATTATTAATATTATATTTTTGCAATGTTTGGATGATAATATAAATTAGTATTATTATAAATCAAAATTCCGATAATTTCAATTTATTGGGATCACTGTATTACTTCCTATAATCATTATATGCTAAAATATTTGATATTTCTGAGTTGAATCCTGAAATTTTGTCTTTGGCTCCAATTGATTTGAGCTTACTATCTACATCACTTAGCTTTGTTTTTTGTCCTAGTAAGGCTACTGCCATTCCTACTACATGAGGACATGCCATTGAAGTTCCTGAGATTGTATTTGTAGCTGTATTATTTCCAACCCATATAGATAAAATTTTAATCTAGGGTGCAAGGATATCAACACATTTTCCGTGATTAGAAAGTGTTGCCTTTTTATCCTCAATATCTGTCGCTCCAACTGTAATATATTTTGGTACACCAGCTGAAGAGTAGCTACAAGCCCCTTCATCGTTATTGACTGCAGCTACCACTGTAACAATATTGTTTTTTACCGCGTTTTCTACAACATCCTTAACGGATTTACTTTTGCCACCTCCCAAGCTCATAGATATAAAGTTTCCATTTTTACCATTTTTGTTTTTGATAACCCAATCGATTCCTGCAATGATACTGGAATCTAATCCGGACCCAAAATCATCAAGAACCTTAACAACGATTAAGTTAGCGACCTTAGCTACGCTATAAGTTTCTGCTGGAACAGTACCAGCGCAATGAGTACCATAGCCATGCCTGCCTTCATCAGAAGCCAATGTGACGATTTTTGTTCCAAATTTCGCACCGCCTTCAAAACCAGTATAATTGACATTGATATCTGTATCAAGTACATAGACACTGACTCCACTCCCTGATTTAGGGTCATGATAGTAAGTGTAAGGACTAGAGCTGGGGTTTCTCCTCTGGGAAACACGTGCAAGGCCCCAAGATGCATTCGATTGCTCAGCGAAAAGTTTAACTTAATGGTCAGGTTCAATGTAGACAGTATGGGATATACTGCCAACCTGTTTGACAGCTAAAGAATCCAATCTAGCTGCAACTCCATTGAAAGTGTTACCATAAACATAATTAATATGATTTTCTTCACTATTTCTCTCGGATACGAAATTTGATATGAACATGATCCTTTGGGCAAAATTTTAAGGAGTTTCTTGAAATTTAATAATATATGAATTCGGAATCACTTTCCCATTAATATTTGAAATTAATAAAAAATTAAGTTAAAAATAGTTGTATTATAATTAATATTACTTATAAACCCTAACAATATATAAATTTTTAAATGATAACTATATTTTATACAACATCAGTAATCTTATTTTTAGAAAGCTGAAATTTAATAAATTCAAAATTATTTGTAATTGATTTGTTTAGCAAATCTAATTTAATTTTTATGCAATTTTTAAATTATAATAAATTATAATTTTTTAAATTATGATTATATTTTCAGAAATATTAATATTGACCTTAAAATAGAACAGTATACTCTGCAATTATATTATATTATATTCTTAATTACAATCATTAAATTACTGCAGGTTTGAATTCAAATAAAATTTGATCAAAATGAAAACTCAATTTAAAATTAATTAATAGGTAAACATTTTGAATTAAAATTTTATATGCAAACCCCATAAAAAAACCTCCATATATTAAACATCATAATATTTGTTTTTACTTTATTTAAATATCTAAGGTACTATATTAATAAAGTTGAGGACCAAAATTTTGATATTTTATGTACGAATAAATAATTTATTCATTTAATCAATATTAAACATTTATACTTGAACTAATAAGATAATTTGTCCAATCAATATTATTAGATGTGCTTAATAATTTATAAATTTATATCAATATATCCATGTAACTGATATTAAGTAATTATAATTTTCATATCTATTTTCGTTAAGATTATAATTTATATCTATTAAATCCCTTTTATATTTTTAACAAAATTCTAATATACATTTTTTATCGAATAGTTTTTTCAATAGATTCGTTAATAGAGTCAACAATTCAAATATTTAAATCTGTAAATTTGATTAAAATAAATTATATAATAATTTACAATTTCTATTATTTATACAAAAATCAATCAAATATAACCAATTAAACCAATATAAATAATCAGGCAAATTGATATTTTATATTAGTTGAATGAGATTGATGAAGGTATTGATATTTTGTATGATAGTCCAATTAACTCGTAATAATCTTTTTAAATTGATCTCTGGATTGAGACCAGCGCAATGTAAAGTATTAATACTTTATTGTAAATTATTTATTTTAAAATTACATGTATCGTGAAAAGTTCGATTGAAATATAGGTAAAATTAGTTGAAATGGATGTCTTATTCCACAAACTTGAATATGACAAATAATAATATCAAAAAAGATATTATTATTAAATAAAATCATTTTCATATAAGATATAAAGTTTTAAAATTTTGATATCATTTCATTATTTTAGCTAAGAATATTACACAATTAAATAAATTTGAATCAATAAGCTTATTGTAAAAAAAAATTAAAATATATCAAATATTCTAATAATCCTTGTTTAGGTGATTAATTTTGGATGAGATTAATTTAATCTCTGATTATTCAAAAGCTCACATCTCATAAAAAACTAGTGAAATATTATATCAAAGAGCTTATAAATATATATTTGTTTAAATAATAAAATTATTGAGACTTTATTAGTAAGTCCTTATTTAGAGACTCGAAAATGCAAATATTAATTTAAAATTGTTTCAACTAATTATATAATTTTGATATTCAATTATCCTTATTATTGCTAGATTCAAATTAACAAATTAATAAAACTTGTTAATTATTTTAAATTGTGTGTGGTTTAGTCTCAAATTACTAAAAAATAAGTTTTACATAATATAAATATATTAAAATATAACAACTTTCTTATAAATATTTCATCATTTAATTTATTCCATGAAAATTGATAATTCATTTAAAATCTATTGAAATGAATAAAATTGTTTTTGCAATAGGTATTGATACAATCGTAATTATCAAATACATTATATTCATATCATTAATATGGGTATCTATAGACAATTTTGTGAGTTGTAGATCCGTGATTATTAGAATTCTTCAAGATTTTATATATAGATAGAGTAGCTTGGGTATAGGTCCCAGAGGTGTATAGAAAGGTTAAAGGATCCTTTGGCTATCTGGTTTTTTGGTAAATCTATTGGTATGTTATAATAATGGAAATATAAAAGATCCTAAATAAGCTTCGATATGATTGTGAATAATAACGTAGGTTTCATCTGAATTGGAATTAAAATATTGATATATCCATATTAAAAACTTCATCTAGATAGATCTTTTTAAATCACATGCTTAAGTGAACAATAATATACTTATAGGCCTTACGGAGGGTGTTCTTGAAATTAAGATATAAGAATAATTTTAATGAATTGAAAGCTATATAGGATATTATAACCTATAACATTATTGGATATATTAATCTAATCAATATTATAGATATACATATTATAATTTAAGTCAAGAGGTTTAATAATATAATATTTTTCAAGGAAAAGAGTCAACAAGACTATAAGTAAAGATGGCTTTATTAATGAACTTTTAGTTATGCTTATGGTACAAGTTACTTAAATTGATATGGACATTTAATATATATATATGTAATATACTTGAGTTATATATTTACCTTATTTTTGATAATCAAATATTATTACCTTAGATTTGAAAGAATGAGAAATTTTTTAATTTCTGATTTTTCAAATATATTATTAATTTTGAATAATAAAATATATACAAAACAAATTAGAAAATATATAGTTTTAAATAATATATATATATATATATATAATAGCTTTTTTGATTAAAAATTTAATTTTTTAAAATTTATTATTTAATTATACTTAAATTAAATAATGATCATCAAAAGTTTTTTATTTTAGTATTAGTAAAACTTAATTATAAATCCTTTAAGATTAGTTAAAAACTATAAAAATATCATTTAAATCTTGCTTAAATTTAGAAAAATAACTTTAATTATTATGCTTTTAAATATTAATAATTAAAAATATATATATATAATATTTTTTTATTTTATATAATTAATTATTAATATTTTTTAATATTAATTATATAAGTATATTATATAAACTATAATTTAGTTTTAAATTATTAATATCAAAATTAATTAATGATATAATTTTAAAATTAAAATTAAAAAAATAAATTAATAAATAATATAAAATTCATAGCCTCTTTTGTTATTTATAGTTTTTTTCTATATTTTTAATAAGTTTTTAATATTTACAAAATAGTTTTTTTATTAAGAATTAAAATTTAATATTTCACAAATTAATTTAATTTATTTACAGGAATTTTTTTATTTGTAAGCTATTTTTTTAATTATTTAAAACAATTATAATCATATAAATTATAATTAAATGAATATATTAAATATGGTAACAATCTTTAGTTTTTTATATTAAAAATCTTTTATAGTTTTACTTTTATATATTTTATAATTATTATATAAAATAATTAGTGTTTTTAATTTATATTGAAAACACCATTTAAAAATTATTTTATTTAAAAAAATAATATACTAATCTATATATATATATATTATAAAATCAAAAACACTTATATTTTTACTAATAACTTAATTAATATTTAATGAATTAAATTTATATTAAATAATTAAAACTTATTATATTTATTAATAGTATAAATCATTAAATAATGATATTTAGTTATTAATTGGTTAAAATATCAACTTTTAAATTTTATTTAAGATAAGTTATAAATGTATAAGTTTTTAATATTAAAGAAAAATTAAAACTTAATATATCTATCTTTAATTTTTTTTAATTTAAGTATATAGGGTATAGAATCAAATAACTTCTTATATTAAAAAAACTTAATTTTGTTTTATATTTCTTATATATATTTTTAAAGCTAATTTAAATTTTTTATTAGGGGAAAAGTTTTAATAACTGTTTTTAACTAATCCCAAAAATATTTAATTAAGTTAAAGTTAAAAGATTAAAAAGGTTATTTTATAATTATTATTTTGTTATTTTTAAGTTATTTAATAATAAAAATTATAATATAACAAATGATATTATCTTACTAGAAAATAATATTAGATTTGTTTAATTTATATTATTTAATAATTTTTTCAATTTATTGTTTAAAATACTTTAATATATCTCAATATTGATTCTTTTATTAACTTTATAAAAATACTTTACATTTTAAGATAATATATATCCTAAAATAATAATTAACCTATTATTATATTTTCAGTTAAAATTAACATAATAGTCACAAAGTAATTTTTTATCTTTTTTAAAATATTTAGCTTTTTTATTAAATTCACTAAAATATATTTTTATTTTATTAAATTAAATAGTCTGATTTTAATTAGTTTTAGTTTAATATTAGTAATGATATTTAAATTTTTGCTTAACTTTATAATAAGATTTCTTTAGTTAAAGGTGATTTTTTTAAAAAATAAGTAATATTTATTTTAATATAAAATATATATAATAATATTAATATTAATTAATATTCTTATATTATTTTATAATTTTTGTTATATGTTTATAATAGTATACTAACCCACAAAAGTGAGTCATAAAATCAAAAATATATATATTTTAATTAATAACTAAAACAATTATATATATTAGATTACTTGAAACTA
>JNEM01016043.1:0-28417 GCA_000697335.1 Conidiobolus incongruus B7586
AATTAAAGATCTTTTTTCTTAAGATATTAGTGATATCTATATTAATATAAAGTATATTTAATAGTATCAATATTAACTAATATTTTTATATAGTTTTATTATTCTTATAATATTTTTATAATAATATTATACTTGCTTATATTAACTAACTTGTAAATATACTTTTTACTATATTAATTTATAATCTTTACATATTTAAATATAAGTTTAAATATGTTTTTATTATAATTTTTAATAGCTTTAATTATAATAAATTAACTAACACTATTAATTCTAATAATATCATAAATTAATTTATTTTTTTATAAAGTTAATTATTATATAAGTGAATTTTTTTAAAACAGAATTCAAATATAATAATATTGATAAAAAAATTTAATATATTTATAAAATATTATATCAAATAATAAAAAAAAGCAAAAAATATGGTTATATATTGTTAAATATATCCTTTTATCTTAAAAACCTATAAATTTATAATTTATTTTAATTAAATATTAAGGATTAATATTTTTGCTAATAGTTTATTAAATATATCTAAATATATTTTTTTATTATCAAATGATATAACGTAATTATATATTATAGTTTCAGGTAATTTAATATATATAATTATTTTAATTATTAATAAGAATATATATATTTTTGATATTATAACTTACTTTTGTGGGTTAATATATTTATAATTTAAAAATATATAATTTCTTATCTATTTTATATATATTTGTTTATTTAAGTCTAATAATATACTTAAACAATCAGAAATTAAAAAATTTCCCATTATTTCAAATTTAAGATAATATATTTTTATATAATATTTTTATTAAAAATAATTTTTTACTAGTATTTAACCCTTATCAATATATATCTATAAAAGGTTTTTTTAACTCTAAAGATTTATTATAATATTATATTTAATTACATAAATTAAATTTATTACATTCATTTATCAATATATTACTCAAACAGAATTGTCATTTGAAATATAAATATTATATTGTTTAATATATTTTTGTATAATATATGATATTACTAAAATAAATTGATTGTTGATGAATTACTAAGATTTTGATTATTCAAAGTAATATATATTTGGCTGATAAATTTAAAAATATTAGTTGTTAAAAGATAATGATAAAATAATAATATCTTATTTAAATATTCAATTATACATTTCAATTTCATATATATAAATTAAGCATAATTCTTTGGAACAAAAATTTCGATTAAGGATTTATTTGATTATTATAAAATTTAAAAACTAATACATATATCAAGTGATATAAAATAATTTTATAATTTATATGGTTAAATATTTGTTAGTTAAAAACCATTATATTGATATTATTACTATGAAAAAAGGTTTAAACGAATGAATTGGAAAATTTCAATGGCGCTTTAGTTGTTAAAATGTTCCTAAATATGAGTGATTCTAAATTAGTTGTTTGATATAGTTGATAAGTTTTTAAATCGAATGAAGTAATATTTGAAAATTGAGGGAGATATTCAATTATATAATAATTAAACAATATTCATAATATCAAAATAATATTTCTATCGTAAATATTAAAACTATAGCTTCTGAAATTATATATTAATACTAACAAAATCGAAAAAACAATCATATATATTAATTTGGGTTTGTTGAATTTTAAGAAATAACTATTTTCAATTACTCATATAATAAATATATTCATAACAAAACAATTTACTCAAACTAATGTTAGCAAGAGCTAGATATGAAGGAAGGTTTAGCTAGAATAAAATGATGTAAGATATCCAATGATAAATGCTCAATTGATAATTTGAAGACTAGATTAGGGCCATGAAAATCATCAAGTGGTCTATATATTTAGTATTTTGCTTGCTAGATCGATTTTAAGTTCAAAATATTGTTTTTTTTCAGTGACCATAGTCATTATAATTGAAATTAAGAGTAATTAATATCTGTATAATATAAGCAAAATATTAGTTCAAGCGATACTAAAATAATTTTATAAACCTTAATAATAGTAATAATACAGTGTTTAATTATTTCAAAAATATTTATAGAAAAGTCATTAAGGATTCAAATTATCAAGATTCCAATTAACATTCAATATTATTTTTCCAAAATTAAAATACTAAGGAATATTGTTTATTTAGTAGCCAATATTTATTATTCTGTCAGGAATTAATTATTGATAACTTTCAAGTTAATAATCAGCATATTGAAAAGAGCAAATAGAATCGATAAATTTTATATTGAATTTTGAATATGAGTAAAATCTGAATAATAAGGGTTGGTTGTACATTTAGTGATCATTAAAAGAATTAGTACAATAATTTAGTATTTAAACCAATAAGCATTATAAATTTAGCAACAAAGTTAATGGTAATGAACTTTTGCAGATTTAATTAATCTTATAAATCTTTCATTCTGATTAAATCTAATATTAAACTAATTAATTGAGCGTATAACTGAGATGAATCCTTACGCTCCTCATTCTTTAATAGAGCACATTTAAATACATAAAAGGAACCACGGTTTGTCTTATTGATTGAGTGGTTAGATAAAGGCATTTTATGCTTGTTAGAATTAGAATTAAATTCCTTTTCATTGGCAGATTCTTTACCAGATAAATTAATCTATTCAGAAGTAGACAATGACAAATTCACATCCTTTGATTTAGATAATATTAATAGAAAATCAAATTAAAAGTTTTACTAAATAAATTTATAAATCAACTCATTTACTGTTATGATTATTACTTGCGATAATGATTTCGCCTACAGCTTAATATTAATTTGGTATTTTTCTAAAAATGAAAAAAAATAGATTTGGTAAAAGGGTATAATATTAGGAAAGTTACCAATAATTTCGTTATTTTTAATACCTATATAACTAAATTTAAAAATATATTTCAAAATGAATTAAATTTATTGAAGGATTAGCTTATCTAACTGGAATCGATTAATTAATTTGAATTTGTATTATGTTTTGAAATTAATTTAAAAAGTAAATTTAAAATTCATTGTTAATATAATTTAGTATAGATAATTATATATACATTTTATTTATTTGAACATTCATGCTTTTTATTTAACTATAATTTTTAATTTTTGAATTCAATTTCAGGGTTTCAAATATGTAATATTAGGTGGATTTTATTTATGGGATTATTTTTAATAATAATTAATAAATTTGAAAATGTATTTAAATTTATGTAATAATATTAATTTAAAATAAAAATACTATGAATCTATTAATATATATGATGTATTTATAATTTATTTTCCAAACCTTTTATAATTTAAAATTTCAAAGATTGAATGTTACCTATATTGGAAATTCTGAATTTAATATACTAAAATAGTTAATTATCAATTTAAAAATGTATCAACTAATCCAACAAAAATTTTTATTATAAAGTTGATATAGTGAATTTATTCAGGGATAATATTACAATAGAGAGAGTGTTCAATAATAGAAAACCTAGAAGAATAGTTGAATAGTGTGATAAGAGAATTGATGGAAGAGAGTTAAATTGAGCGAATATTTCATTAAAAAATCTATAGCGTTAGTAAATCTAAGAAGCATAAATAAGGAATTGACTATAAAAGCTACAGGGGAAAATAAATTAATCAAATTAGTTGTGAACAAACTCAGAGGCAGGCGGTGTTAATAATGACGGCGTCATGTCTGATCTAGAGGAATCGCTGTCAACGGATGGTGCCGGTGTTGTCATGCGGCTTCTTGGACGACTTAGAAGTGCATCAGTTACTCTAGTAGGAAATTTTCTCTCTTCACGGTTAAATTTGTTTTTGATCTCAGATCTATTGCGATTTTCAAACATGGTAGCAATCATTGAAAAATCGGTTCCCCATTGGGCCAATCCTTCATAAAATTTCTCAGTCTCTTCTGGAGTCCAGCGCGATGTCTTGTTACGCTTGACATGAGTCATACAGTTATAATAATGATCACTGTTGGTAACAGTTACTCGTCTAGAAGGATCGGTATTTATTTGAGGCTGTGCACGCTTGCGTTCAACTACTGAATCGATATCCAAAACTAGTTTACCATCGGCTCCAATTTTAAACTGAGGTCCACTGGACTGAGTATCCATACTAAATTAAATTAGTATTAATTTGAAAAAAAATAAAGATAATATAAATTACCTATTAGTAGTCTGCTGTACTTGAGAAGGGGTAGGATCATTGGAAAGATCGTGAACAATAGCATTTTCGTTACCGCTATTGGAAGTGATAAAGCCTTCACCATAAAGGACATGTTGATTGCACAATACTTTGAGAGGAAGGCTATTCAATTCAATTACACCATTATTATAAGAATTCATAAAATTCAGAGTTTGTGGTTCATAAATGTGGCAAGCACGCTTAGTGGTGGAGGTGGATGTGTTGGGAGCTCTTGGTTTACGAGGAGCTCTTGGTTTAGCTACCGGCCTAGGAGCAGTGTTTGAAGTGTCCTCATTGGGATCATTCTTTTTGATAATACGCTTAAACCTTATCGACTTATTATTCGCTGAAAATTGAGTAGCTTGGGAAATTTGGTATTGAAGGACTTCGTTTGACGAGTCTGGAACATTAGTTTCTTGAACTGCATTCTGATAATTTTGGGCCAGAATATCAGCAAATGATTTTTCAGCATTCGAATTTGGTATCGAGGTAGTGGTAGGATTTAATTGAGAATTAGTAGCAGAATTTAATTGCAAAGTGGCAGCAATGGGAGAAATTGAATCATTTTCTCTCATAATTGAGCTGTGCTGAGGAGAAGATTCAGTAGAAGTTTGCGGTGTAAGGTCAAAGGGATAAACTTCTGAGGAGCTCATTTCGTTGGGTAAAGAGAGAACATTATCAATTGGATCTAAACAAATAGAATTAATTGTAAAATTAAACAAACGGAAAATTTTATTACCTGCTGCAGAATTAGACAGAAGGGTTTGATCAATTTCGGGAATAGGCTCAGAAACTGGGGTAGGTTCATTAGGAGCCAAAGTAGTGGTATTTGAGACTTGAGTCTCAGTTTGGCTTTGAGAAGGCCGTGTTCTCTTTACACCTGCTTTTGGAGCAAATTTAGCTTTACCCGCTATATTAACATGTTTAATAAGCCACTTTTTTATAGCCAATATGAAAAATACCTATTCGATTGGTAAACATTTTGATAGATAACTGTAATTTATTTAAAATAATAATAGATATATATTAAAAAAAATAAAATTTGTTAAGCTTATATACTATTTTATTTTTTATTTATTCCACTAGTGGGTTTGAATTTAATAAAATTCTTCAACTTTCTCAATTAAATTAAATTTATATTTTCATAATTTTTTTTCTTCAAATAAATCTTATCTTTTACCAAATTTAGTAATCTAAAATTTTTACTTTTCATTATCAAATTTAATTCACAAATAATGAATTAAGATCATAGGATTTTATTAATAATATAATCGATGCTTTATCTTTATTATATTTCAAATTATATTTTGGAAAAATTAATTGATTGCTATATTTTAATAAAAAAAATATATCTACTATAGCAATTAATATATAGTTATTTCTAATTTAGGTAAATTTCTTACAAAAGTGAAACTAAATATTATAGCCACTCCATGCTTTTAAGATAAAGTTTGTAAATAATGAAAAACTTGTTCAAAATTCAAATAGTCTTTTGATAACTCCCAATTGATTGGATATCCAATTACACAAACAACTATTAATTAATTTAATCCAGTTCTTTCAATTCATCCAATTATCAACTTAAAATCTTTGATCCAAACTTTTGAGTCCTGAATAAAGCTCTCCTTTGGTGAGCTTTGAGTGATTTCATTATTCCATTATTCCATTTGTTTATCCAAGATCAAAAGTTGAACAATCTTAACAGTAGTGTGCTCTGTAGGCCATGTGAGAAAATCACCATATATTTTAAAGCTTTTGGTGTTCAAATTGTAGAATATGGGCCATATATTCGTTTTATATTTTCCAAAATCTTTCAAAAATATGTTAAATAATATTAAATAAGGATTTCATTAATATCACGCTACTATATATTATTATACAATTAAACCAATTTTTAGCATCAATATTTTTAAGAAACACAAAATTTATTAAAATTTTAATAATATCTGATTTTCAATCTAATTTTGAACAAGAATCTTCTCTTAATATTAACTATAGAATATTTTGAAATATTTATTTTAATTATTTGAATAATTTGAAATTTTTCAAATTTTTAAATTATTCTATTAATTTGCTTAACAAAAATTATTTGTTATTTGAAATTTGAAATAATCGAATTAATTGCTAGAATATCATCAAATAATTTATGCACACTGTATACGAACCATTTATTATATAGACAAAACATGGTGAGTTTATTATTAATGTTTGCAATATAAGTTACTAAAGTTGTTAAATAGTTAGTAATAATATATTTTATCATTAATAATTTTATAATCAAGTATATATATATTTGAATCAATTATAATAATGACGAAAAAAGCAAAGTTTTAAAAACCTTGTTTTTTTAAATTCTAAAACATTTTTTTGGCTTTTAGATGTGATCAATTATAATTTTCTATAAGTTTAGTATAACTTTCAGAATGTTATATATATATATATATATATGTATGTATGTATTAAATTTAGTGCCATTTCAATCGTAATAAAAATTAGTTATTTTTGCTAGGTTGAAAACTTTTAATTAAATTTTTATTAACCTTTTAATAAACTAAATAATAATAATATTGAAAAGACTATAGATAGAATAATTTATTTACATTTTTATAATATCTAGCCATTAATCAGTTAATTCAAATAAGCTATCAAAAGAAGTTTTTTGATTCAATATTTTAGTTAATTAGATCTGTTTACCTTTAATTTGCTTAAATTTTGAAATTATTTTGTTGCAATACAATCCTTTAATAACTGAGATCAACGATCATCACGTTGGTTCACATCTGGCCAATATCGAGGATATGATGATATAGCCCATTTTCAACCTAAAATAAAGTTTTTCGTTATATTAGATGTGCGCATTACTAAAGTATGATTCGAGAGAATTACTTTGATAAATTTAATATTTTTAACCAATTATATAATTATTTGATTTAAATAAAATATCAAATTTTTATTGATTTTAGCTACCTATCTTAATTAAACATCCTTAAAATACAATTTTAATTTTATTTATAGTAATAACCAACTAAGTATTTTTATATAAAGGAATTGGTTTAGAAATTTTTGAAACTTGGCACCATACTTAATCGAACCCCTTTTTCTTTGAATATCTTTAAAGAGTATAATTTGGATAAAAATGTTTATCAATGCTTATAATTTGACATAATAGTCTAGAATATAGATTATACTTTATAAGGTGACCTATAAAATTTTCAAATGTTTCTCTTTGTTATATAGGATTTAATCAGAAAGATTCAATTAGGTATTTTTCAACATAAATATAACTCATTTTAGCATTAATAATCTTCATATATAATAAATATTTAACTCTTTCTCAAAATCACTAGTAAATAACAAACGCTGATTTATCAATTGTTTTTGATATTATATTAAATTTTTAAAGTTTGCCAAAAAATTACCTGACATTGATATGATTTTCGACTACATTACACAATATTTCAAACGAGTATTCAGAAAGATTATTCGAGTCAATAATATAACTATATTCATATTTATTTTACTAACTTCTGAAATTTCTTGAAATAACTCAATTTTAGTATATAAATTAAAATATAATAATGTTATCCAATGATAAATATAAATAAATAGTTTCCAAAAAAATTAATATTTTAAAATTATTAATTACCTATTGTATATCTTTTTCTTATAATATATAATTAACAAATTGAAGAAAATAGTTATTATTATAAAATGATATTATTAAGTGAAATAATACTTTATTATAAATACAAATATTTGAATATAAATAATAAACTATTGATATTTTCACTAACTTTTAATACATTAGTATTATATCTTATGGATTTATATCAGATTGATAGGTGATATAAAATATCAATAACAGCCTTATTTTGATTTAATGGATGATATAAATAATTGGAATAACATGATTTGGATTTAAGGTTAAATATTTTATATATTTACATATATATAGTTAATAGCTTGAAAATTTTAATTTGTTTTATACATGACAATTATAGACTATTAAATGATATTCTTGTGCTTTATTGATATATAATAACTATAATTTGATTAGATTATATAAAATTTTTTTTTAAAAAAAGCTATTACCTTAATATAATTTACCAGATAATAACTAAGATTATTCAATATTAAAATAATATTATTTTGTTAATATTGATTAATAAAATTCTTAATTTTTTGAATATATATAATTCAAAAAATGATTAAACAATCTTGCCTTATAAGCAATATTAATCAAATAACTTCTATGTAATATTAGGTTAATATTATTCTTGATTTAGGTCAAAATATTAAGAATTCTCTATATTAATCATTATCATTAACTTAAAACATAATTTTTCGAAAATTTTTGTTGAAAAAGAGAGCATATTTATGAAAAAAGAAGTATGTTTGATAACATTATTTTAACTATTATATATTCTAACTATATTTTAAAATACAAATTTATATTCTAACTATATTTTAAAATACAAATTTATATTGAACTATATTATTTGATTAAGCTAATTTAAAAAACTTTATCAAATCAAAATATATACTAATAAAGAGACCAAAAATTATATTCAATAATATTAAATATATTAAATGAATTTAATATAAAAATGATATTTTAATAATGTCACAGATACTAATATTTATATTTTCAAAACTTTTGACCAAAATCATAGATATATTTCTAAATTATATTTTTTCAACTTAAATATACAATCACTTTTAAATTAATAAATTAAATATATTGATCTTATTAAAGCTAATCAGTGCTATATATAGGTTTAAGATTAATAATTTAGTTTGCCAATATATTAACAACTTATATTAAATACAAAATTTATAGTTCAATTAATATATAATTTGTTAATAAACTAGAGCTTAATATCCTTTTAAAATTTTATATTTATATTAGCTATTACTATAGAATTAAAGAAATGGGAAATTTTTTAATTTCTGATTTTTCAAATATATTATTAGTTTCAAATAAAAAAATATATACAAATCAAATAAGAAAATAAATAGTTTTAAATTATATATATAAATATATATAATAACTTTTTTGTTTAAAAAAAATAATTTTTTAAAATTAATTGTTTAATTTAATTATATTTAAACTAAATAATAACCATCAAAAGTTTTTTATTTTAGTATTAGTAAAACTTAATCATAAACCCTCTAAAATCATTTAAAATTTACAAGCAGCTTTTAATAATAAAGTATTATCTAAATCAACAATTTATTACTAGGTAAATTATTTTAAAGCTAAAAGAGAAATTACCCAAAACCTATTAAAATCTAAAAAACTAATTTTAACTGTTACTCTTCTAATTGTTAATAAAGTAAAAAACTATATTGAAAGACACATTTTATTTTAGTTAGAGAATTATCAAGATACTTTAATATTAGTTACATAAGTATTTTATATATATTAAAATTTAAATTAAAATTAATTAATAAAAATGTAAAATAAGTAACTTATAATTTAACTAAAGCTTAAAGAAAGCTAGAGTAGCTATTGTTAAATAAAACTTACTAAGGTATAGCTAGAAACTAAAGCTTTTACAGTAAATTATTATAATTGATGAATTTTAGATTCTTTTATATAATCCTTTATTAAAACATAAATCAAAATGTTAGATTAAGCTAAATCAACCCCCTCTATAAATTTCTTTAAATAAACACTTTGTTAATAAGTAAATGTTAATTGTTGTAATAGATTATAATAACATATGCTATTTTTATTTAGTTTTTAAAAGAAAATTAATTAATAATAAACTTTATATTTTTTTAATAAAATTATTTTTAATTGGTATTCTCAATATAATTTAAGAAGACTTATTATTTTATATGATAATTATAAAATACATAAATCTAAAGTTGTAAAAAACTTTTTAATTAAAAATAACTAGAAAAAACTACCACATTTAGTATATTCTTTAGATTATAACCTGTGTAATTATAATTGTTTTAGGCAATTAAAAAACTAGCTTATAGGAAAGAAAATTTCTACAGGAAAATTTAATTGGTTTGTGAAATATTAAATTTTAGTCTTTAATAAAAAGGATTATTTTTTAAATATTAGATCTTTATTAAAAGTATAGAAAAAAGTTATTAGAAATAAAAGAAATTATTAATTTTATAATATATATTTATTTTTACTTTTTATATATTAAAATGTTTACTTTTTTTCAATCACAAAAAATTCCCATTATTTAAATTACAAAGTAATATCAATTAATTAAGCAATTTATGCTTCTAATTTTATTTATAGTTAATTTTATAAATACTCTTGACTAAACTAATAAACATAGTTTCTCCACTTTTCTCTTAATATCATACTATTATCATTTGATTTTCAATAATCACTGTTATTTTCTAAGATATGAGACTATTTTAATTAATACTATAATATACATTGATGCTTGTAATAAAATTAACAAGGGGTACCAATGCCAGGTCTACAATTTCATCTTGGTGGTTAAAGATATAGGTGGTTATGTATTTACAACTCTAGAGGCCATAATGACCAATTGAGTCACAATGGCTAGACAATTGGGTTCATGATATGCAATTGATTGTAAATTAAACAAATTACGATGAAGGATATATTGTAAGGTATATAGTAATGAATAGAATAAAGAGGTTTTAGCAGGATTGGGTCTATTATTGAAATTATCATGTTGAATAGAATAAATTGAAATTGGTTAAAGGGTGGTTTTAGTAACACACCGGGTTAGAGGTGTTACAGAAAAGGGACAATTTGTAATAGAATTGTAATTTTGATAAGTAAATAAAAAACTAAGCTTTTAGGATAGAAGCCACTGGTGTATTTTAAGGTATTTAGGAGTTTATGGGGGTATGACTGTATAATGGTGTATACTTGTGATGGTTCTCAGGACTGATCCTTGTTCTTAGTTATCTTAAGGAACAGGATGCTATAATACTATTTACTATTTCCTAATATATCTAATATATCTAAAGTTTAGATAAACTCTACTGATATATCAATTTGATTATATCATCACCAACTTAAGTCTTCTTCTATACTATATTTAATTCACTACTGTATTACTTTTAAATAATTTTAATATTTTATATTTGATAAATATTATAACATATTCATCAGAAGGATTAATATTGGAAGAAATTTTAATAAAAAGGAAATTAAGAATTTTTTATAATCATTTCTCACTGAATACTCTTCATTTTCATTAACTACTTATAAAATCGCAAAAATTTATTCAATATATAATTTGATATACATTTTATATCAGAAATCGATATTATTCAAATCTACTAGTATATTTTCATAATTTGTAAATATTTAAATTTTTGAATTATATATTTATTTTATTTGATTATTATATTGTGAATAACATGACTTTAATGTATAATATATTAATTATGAATTTAATACCCAAATTTATAATTAATAAATTTTTGTTTAATAACAACTTATTTATGAATATTAAAATTAAAAATGAGTAATAAATTGAAAATTAAAATCCATGAATGGATAGTATTTTTCAAAAGACTTAAATTATAGGATGTGATAGTGTTTTAGATTCATCAATTTATTTATAAAGACACTTTTATCAAACATTATATTTATATTAATAACTTATCACTAACGTCAAATTGCTAAATAAAAATTTTAATGTTTAGTCATAGTAATTATTCATATTCATCATGTCTTGAACAAAGTAATTGCTTATTTTAGCGTTGTTAAAGAATATTAAAACATTTATAAATTTAAAAATATAAAACATATCTATAAATTAAGCTATGTTTAGTATACAGATCAAAATTAGAAAAATATATAGTATTTAAGGTTAATAGAGTTAAAGTTCCAAATGAATATAAATTCATTTTACAAAACCAATATAATAACATTTGATTATAAAATAATTCTGAAGGAATTTCCAAGGAATAATCCTTATTGATAAATTTCGTGGAATAATTAAACTTTGTTATTGGAATTATTATTTATAAATAGAGCAGTGGTCTTTTATATAGAGTCAATTTTTTAATACAAATGACTATTCAAAGTTGTATGCTATTATTATAGATTAACGTTTATTATTTCAGACATATTTCTTTCATAATAATAATAATAATAATTCTTTTTTACTTTTAATGATAAATTTTGGGCAATTTTCAAAATGCAAATTATAATATTTTTTTCAAGAAATAGAATCAGTGAAGCGAAAATATTTTAAAATTTAACTTAAATTAGTTGATATATATTTCAAATACTAACTGCTTGTTCTAATAAAAACAAAGTAAATTGGATTGAATCACATATTTTATGCAATAATCATGTTCAATAATAAATACCATTAATACTAATATTGGTTAGGGTGGAAATTTAAGATTATATTGGGAGCTGACAGTCAAAGAGTTTGGAGAATGATGAGATTACCGATGGTTGAATAGCTATCTTGTTTATCATTTTCAAATTTCAACTCTTTAATCCGATTATAATAATAAAAATTGATAATATATGTATTAATTCAGTCTCTGATCTTTTAAATGTATTTTTTTGATTAAATATTACCAATCTATACCTATTGCACAAAAAACTATTAAGATGAAAGTGAAAATACATAATATAAATTATATAAAAAGTATATGTTAATGTTAGAAGTTAATTAAATTAGCTGTAATATTTGGAACCAATTCACAATTATAACTTGGCTATTGTAAAATTACATTTATAGAATTATATATAGTACATATTATATTTCTTTTTATCTCAGCTTATTCATTTTATCTATTAATATTAACTCATATATTTTAAAGGTTCTAAGTCAAATCGATCAACAAATCTATTGGTTGAATAATTTTCACAGCAATGGGATAAATGTATTATATTTGAGTTATCAAAATTCAACCCCAAGTATATACTATTCTTAATTCAAGATATTGTAATATTTAAAGTGGTTGTAAAATTAAACCTTCAATCTTGAATATATACAATATCATTTTGTATTCATTAGAATTCAGAGATTTTATACAAATCCATATAATTTAAGTAATTGTTTATTTCTTGCAAACTCTCATTCATAAATTTGTCTATTTAATATTTGATATATTATTTTAAAATTGAATTTCGATTTTTTCTCTATATTTTTTGATATATTTGAATATTTACTATTAATGTTTACAATATTAAATTATACCAATAGTCATCATTATTTTTCACTATTAAATTGATGATCACCGGAGGCTATTTCAAACTTAATTAAATTTGTGATTACAAGGTTTAAGCAATTTTCAAATTAATAACATATATTACCAGCGTCAGTGGTGATAAATCAACATTTTCATAGAGCAAAAAATTATAATTGAAATTGATAGGATGATTGCTTTGACTATTGTATCAAAGGACGTATATTTCAATTCTTAACTAATCCGTTACATACTTGATATTAAACAATCAACTCTCCATGAGGATTTTTCTCCTCAAATTGAATATTAATTTCAATTCAATATGGAGTGGTGGATCTTTCATTTACCACTTATTCAACCTGCGTGTTAGCATCTATTTGAATATGTTTTAACAGAGTGCAAACTTAGTAGATGATTCTTTATTTATAACATTAATAAAATTTATTGAATATTTCAAATGAAATGTAGAATTTGATTAATATAAATTTCAAAAAATCGTACTATTTTATATAATTATTGAATTCAAAGTTAAATTTCACCTTGTTTATGAATTTATAAAAATAAAATTAAATTTGTTGAAATCTAAACTAAACTTCAATTTTGATAGCTATGATAATTTGTTAATATTCTCCAGGTTCAATTAAATCCAGTAAATTGTTTAGAAGTCCGGCAAAATGATTTTGGGAATATTTTACTTAGTTAGCACATTTTAATCTTTTAAAATCTTTTAATTCGTCTCCTATAATAAAAGGTCCAAATACAATGCACACTATTTTTGTCACAGGAATTGAGCTGATCTTCAGCAAATTTGAATCTTATTTTTAGACAAAATTTTCGACATGGGAAATTTATTAAATTCAAGATTTTATTTTAAATTTTCAATATTGATTTTAATACTAGGAATCAATTTTAAAATACTAGAATTGTGTTTCAAAAAATAACAAATTTTATTATAATTAATAAAATGCTAATAAAATATTATTAATAAAAATTATATATTGCAATTAAACAATATCAAAATATTATTAACAATTTGTCAATTTTATTAGATATCTATATTCAAATATTTTTCCATGTTTCAGTACTTTATAAATAATATTTTTATAATAATTAACTGGTTAATGGATTATTGAAAATAGAAGATTCAATATTGATAATTGAAATATATAATGAAAATGGATTGAATAGAATGAATGTGGTGGAAATATAATATTACTATATTTGGTTTATGATATGAATAGTTTTATCGAACTCTCCTTTGTAAAATATTATGAGTTATAACGATAAAATTAACATTATTTAGGTGTTTTTCTTAAAATACATTTTGAAACAAATGCCATTTCTTATTAACGAATATTTAGATTGATTTGATATTACATTGTATGCTGATATTAATTTATTTGATGTTTTAATAGATTTACTGAATGGTAGTTCAAACAATCCACTCTATAGAGTGATAATAGTTGGGTGATATGATTTAATATTGGATGAATAGTTAGCTTTGTTGAATTTGTATATGGTAAGGTAGTATGATACAAATTATTTGTATTGCAATAAATGATAAGTTGTATTCTAAATTTTTATGGTGATATATTTAATCTGGAAAAGGAATTTGGGGTACAAATTTAGTGGATATTAGATGTTAAAATTAATTGAGTTGATTGAAATGTGTATGCTGCTGAATTGGGAGAATCAAAACAAGTTATTTGAAACTATGGTTCTTAAATAAGCACTTAAATAGTAATTAAGATTGTTGCCATTTGTTACTTAAATACAAGAATAGTATTTAATTGGGGTAAGGAATGTGAGACTTTCTCTATTTAACTTAATATAATTTTTATTTGAATCAACATTCTTTTTGGTCTGTTACAATCTATTACTCACTATTTCAATTGTATTAATGAAGAACGATAATCATGATGCAAATATGATCAACGAACCTAATCAAATAGTATTGAGGTCGGTAAATAAAAAGATTGAACAGGCTAAAAAGTTCAAGAGGCGAGTGTTGGCTTGGATAGCAGTTCATTTCGTTGCTAGTATTCATCATTTCTTAATTGCTGTAGGCTTTTATTTACTCTGGAACTATCGTTCCTACTACTTTCTCCTGAGTTTAAACTGGTCCGCAAATCAACACTTTTTATTCTGGTTTACATTATGGTGCGCAATTGAAATTGGATTCTACATCAGATGTCTCTATCTTCACCAGAAGTTTGCCACTCGCCCCAGACCACCTACCTTCCCTGCTGAGCAGAGAAGAGCTCTTTTTGAAGTATTCTTGCAAGAGTTCAATTTAAAGACTGTTGCACCTAGATGGTTTATCCCCAAAGGAGGTTTTTTCTCCAATAAGAAGACTGAACAAGTTACTCAAATCAGTTTAACCAACCTGACACAATATCTTTCATTTTTATTTTTCAGCTCCGATTATACTGACTTAACTGAACAAGATAAAATTGAAATTGATTCCTATGCCAAAGAAATGTGCGAATACAACAAGGTGACTCTGGTAGAAGAAAGTGGACCTATAAAGTGTATGAGACTGCACTTGGATCCTTTAACTGTTCGTCATCGTCCTTTTCTGCTTTATTTAATTATTTCCATATTCCAACAGATTGGTAATTGGCGACTAAGGAAATATGGCTTTAAAAGATTCCAGTCCAATAATGGAACATACACAAAATATTGGGTCTATTTACCCCCTTCAGCCAATGAAGACAATTTAACTAACAAGAAATCAGACCAAGAACCAATATTTTTTGTACATGGTATTGGTTTAGGACTTGTTATGTATATGAAGTTTATTAAAGAATTGACTTCTCGAGACAGGAATAGGCCAATGATTTTATTAGAAATTCCACATGTTAGCAACAAATTCACCCGAATCATCCCCAATATGGATCAAACAATTGAAGTAGTTGATGAGATTTATGAAACGCACAACTTGACCAAGTGCAGCTGGGTTGCTCATTCTTATGGTACCATTATCACATCTTGGGTGATCAAAGTACGCCCTCATTATATTGGTAAATTAAGCCTCATTGATCCTGTATGCTTCGCCTTGTGGGAGCCTGATTTAATTGCCAACTTTCTCTATCACTCTCCCAAAACCCCTTTGGATGTTGTGACTCGATATCTCTTTTCTAAAGAGCTATTCATTGCTACCACCCTATTCCGTAACTTTTGGTGGTTTCAAAATCTCTTACTTCCAGAAGAGCTACCCTCCAACACCGCAATTCTCTTATCAGAAAATGACTCCATCATTAATTCTAGAACGATATACCAATATCTTCTAAAATGCCAATCACAGTTAGATTTGAAGAATTTAACCCTACATTTTATAGAAGGGATCTCCCATGGTGAATTTCTAACTTCATCAGATGATAAGGCTTCTCTCGTCATCCAAAAACTCAATCTATAATAGACCTATTTGCCATAGTCCCCATATATCGATTTCCTCCTCTCCCATTCCCACCCAAAAAATAATACAGTAAACCGACCAATCAATTAAAAATAAAATCAAACTTAAAATAGATCTTTATAGTTTAGCAATGACTTAAGTTAATTGATTATCAGGGATTTAGTACAAGTTATCATACTCAATTTTCTTCCCCTTTCCAACATATTTTAAAAGCTTCATTCACCAATTATTAAATCAACCTTCTTAACATTCTTGAAACAATAATGTCAATATTGATTCAATAATAAAATTTTCTAATTTCGTATGCCTGTATTTTGAAGATTAATAGTGATTAACCAATTAAATTCATTTAAATCGTATCATTATACACCTTGGAAAATGATAATCTAATTGCGAATTTTGTTGGAAAATTTAAAACATCATATGAAAACAAACCAAAAATCTATAGAAAAAAGTTCATTGTTCACCATATAAAATTTTTATATGATTTTATATTAGTCAAATTCGAAATATTTTGATTAATATTATACTTATATTTGAAAATAACAATTATGATATTGAGCAATAAAATTCTAATTGATATATTATATATTGAATTTAACTATCATGGTTATTCCAAAATTAACTGAAGTTAATAACTTCAATTATGATTTAATATATTATGCATTCGAATCTTTATTCCAATATTATCCAGTTAATCAATATAATAAATTGATCATTAAACATAATTTATAAGCATTGTCTCTTTCAAATTATTCATTTTTTTGTCATATATCATATTAATCTTTTTTAAAAATATATATATATAAGGAATGAAAGTTAATATTTTCACAAAATATTTCAAATCTCTTATAATAATTTAAATAATCAATACTTCATTTATTGCTTATTATAATTTGTTTCATATATCTAAAAAATATGATTATAATATCAAAATAAAAGAAATCCTTTAAATTCAAAACTTTTATTAAAGCTATATAAAGAATAATTTTCTACTGTGAGAATTATATTTAATAAGAAATTTCAAATATTTTTACTATTTTGACATACTATTAATAATAAAATTTTGATTCAATATATACTAGAGAGAGTGAATTCACAAAAATAGATCAATATTCTCTATATCTACTTAAGAGGTAATTAAACCAGTTAAGGCTGTTAAAAGGGGAGTGTTGTTTCATATATATGATAATCATAAATTATATATAAAATAAAATTTTGAAATTACTAGTATCCTACATAACTTATAAGCTCATTTTAGTATATTTTTTAGATAAAATAATGCAATTCTATTTTAGTTTCTTGATTAATAACAGCTTTAAATTTCAAAGTAAAAGATATTAAACAACAATTCAATGCTTAAATATATCTTGTATAATGTAATTTGTCAGAGTGATGTAAGATAATTTAGGATTGAAGAAAGTAATAAAATGACCAAATTTGGCACAAGTGGTCGTACATGTGCAGCAGTCGAAGTGGGTCAAATATTTTTGATTTCAAATGTATCTGTTACAAAGACGAATTAGTGAATTTTGACAAATGTCAAATATCTAATCTTCTTTAATGTCTACATGATATAACTATATATTAAACCAATTTTACCATTTTAAAAATATAAAAATTTGAAGCAATATATCAGTTTCGTTGGATTAATTATAACTAAGCATACTCTTTGAAAGAAATAGTTTTAAAAACTTAAACTCTATATCAATATATACCAAATTATTGGATTTATAGTTGAATAAATCAATATCAGTTGACTTTTAGCTCGATTTTTTAAAAACCTATATTTGTGATATACCCCAAATCGCAGTATATAAAATAACTATACAGCTTTTCATATATAAGAATATATATATACTAAAACTAATTTAATTAAAAAAATTCTACTGATATTAATAATCTTTTCTTGCCAAGATTCATAAATAATCGTTTTATCATATTTCATCCATTCAGCTGACTAGAAACTTGCATATAAGATTTATTGATATTAATAATACTATTTAAATTTTAAAATGATTTGAAACTATATTTATCAAAACATAATTTGATAGAATAAATTATTAGATTCTAAAGTATTCGGTTTAAGCATGTTAATCGAAATTGATCTTCGATCAAGTCTAAAAATTGCATAAATTTTACTTAATTTGTGAAGTGGATACGATTATGCTTTGAAGAAAAAATAATTATCAATAATTTATAAACGGTATCATATTAAGATTTTAGCATTCCAAATTTTTATATCAAATTGATACTATTTTTAGAACAAAGTAGTTTTTTTGGGTTTGTCTATTAGCATCAATATTATAAAATATTAAATAAATAATATTAATTTTAAATATCTAAATTCATAGAATTGAACTAAAAATATCACTATTTTTAATCGTCATTTATATATTACTATATAGATCAAGTAATAGCATTAATTAATATATGATTTATAAAAATATATAAAATAAAAAATTAATATTTTCTTTTATAATTAATAACACTTTACTATACTTTTGACAAACTTTTAATATTTAAAAAATATTTTTTAATAAACACTAAAATTTGATATTTTATAATCTAATAACATTTGCTTACAACAATATTTTTCTTGTAAACATATTTTTTAATTATATGAAACAGTTCTAATTACATATGTAATAATCAAGTGAATATACTAGATATGACATTTTATAATTCTTTTTATTTCTTTAACTTTATATATATTACTATTATTATGAAAAATATTTAATATTATTAATTTATAATATAATCACCAATTAAAAATTATTTAAATGAGTTCTTAAATTTATTATATTTAATTCTATATAATTCATTTAACTTTAAATTTATCATGTAATTTATATTTTTGAAGTTAATTTAATCAAATAAATAATATTAATATAGCTAATAAATATAGTCTCTTTTTTTTCTATAAATTTTTACTATTTTTCTGATTATTATTATTATTTCTAAGAGTGAGACTATATCAATTAATAATATATCTTTTTGATACTACCTAATATAAAATCTAATATATTTATATTAATTAATTTAAAGATAATAAGATAATAGTTATAAAGTAGTTTTTTAATCTTTAAATCTTAACTTAATTAAATATCTTTAAAATTAGTTAAAAAAATTATTAAAGCTTTCCCTTTAATAAAAAAATTTAAATTAGCTTTAAAAATATATTTAACAAATATAAAACAAGATTAATCTTTTTTAATATAAGAAGTTAATTAATTTTATATCTTATAAACTTAAAAAAGTTAAAAAGATTAAAGGTAGATATATTAAGTTTTAATTTTTTTATTATCATAAACTTACAAGTTTATAACTTATTTTAAATAAGATTTAAAGATTAATATTTTAGCTGATTAATAATTATATATTATTATTTAATGATTTATATTATTAAAAAGTATATATAATTTTAATTATTTAAGTTTATTTCATTAAATATTAATTAAGTTGTTAGTAAAAATATAAGTGTTTTTGTTTTTATGACTTATTTTTATAGGTTAGTTTATTTAAATATATTTTATTTAAAAATAACTCTTTTAGTTTTTTAAGCTTTTTTCAAATTATATGGTATTTATTTTATATTTTTATTATTGAAATTATTTGAGATATTATATATATAATATACCTTTATTAATAACAATAGATTACCTTAACAATAATTTTAATAAGAATATAATTATTTTTTAACAAATATTTATTTTATTAATATATTCAAAATTTTAAATAAATAAATTTTTTAATTATATTTTTCATTTATAAAATAAAAATTTAATAATAAATGATAGTTATAAATAAAGCATTTTCTTTATAAGCTACTTACCAACCTTAAATTATTCTAGAGTGTTTATACTAAAGTTTTAATAATATCACAATAAAAGGTTTTAAATGATTATTATTAAGTTAAAAAATTTTTTACATTAAATAATAAATTTTAAAATAAAAACATTTAGTTAAAATATTATTATAAATATATATTCTTTAAGAATATTAGTTTTAATATTTATTTTATATAGTTTATATTCTAATATTAAAAATATATTTAAAAAATCAGAAATGACAAAGTATTCTCTTTTTTCGAATTGATATTAATTTATATTATTTTTATTTTTCAGATTTATTCAAAAATTAATAAAAGGTTTTGTAAATTAATAAAAAAGCTATAAAATTATTTTTCATAGCTCATTTTCACTAAAAGATTTTTTATCAAAAACATTTTAATTAAAATATAATATATCATTATGAAATAGTTAAAACCTATAATGAATTTCATATATATTTGTTTTTGCGTTATAAAAGGTAAATTTGTAGTTTTTAATATATATAAATATCAACAAATTCTATAATGATATTGTCTTATTTTCTATCACTCTACATCATTAGATTTTCGAGTTACAATTGGAAGACTTTATAATCAAAATTCACTAAAATAGAAAACATAATATATTTTGTATTAATTCTTTAATTATCAAAATATAAAAGAATATATTGAAATATAATTTATTATATTTTAACATATCATTATATAAACCTTTCAAAATTAATTAAATATAAACGTATTATTAATCTTTTTATATTAATAACTAAACTATATATTTTAATACAACCAAAATGTTAATTTAAAATATAACAATAATTACTAGAAATATAAACTCAAAAGAGTATATTTATAAAGATAAAAATTTAAATAATAGATTAAAATTATATAGATTTTTGATCAATAATAAAAATGGAAAATATAAAATTGAATATTGTATCTAATCAATATAGGTATATTGTATTTTTAAATATTAAAGTTTATAAAATCTATTATTAAAAATAACAATAGCTTGTTATACATAAATATATATATATTATTCTTAAATAAATAACAAAAAGTATTATATCCAAATATTTACCAAATTAATGTCCTTTTAACTATAATATCTTTATATTTTAAAAATAGCTTATAAGAAATAAAATTGCATAAGTTAATTTAAACAAAAAAATAAATTGTATAATTTCAATATTAATAAGATCAGATAATTTTTTACAACCCAATAGCTAATGTAAAATATGACTAAGTTAATAATGTAAAAATATTGATTGATAGATATGAATCTATTTTAATATATAATCTATCGAATATTATTTTTTTTAAATAGTTTGAAATACATCCTTTTTTAATTTCCAAATAAACTTATAAATTAATATTACAGTTATTATATATTTTTATTATATACCAATGCATAAAAATTAGCTATTGATGATAAAGCTATTATACTAGATAAATTGAAACTATGTTCAAGGTATTAATATCATTCTTGTTAATTAACGTTATATTGTTGAAAATCATAGGATAATTATATTTCATTTAGTTCCAATATTGAAAAATAAGCTAATTCAAATATTTGTTTTATTTGAAAACATATTATATATGTTTTAACAAAAATTGTTTCGTGATATATAAATTAATGGTTATTATATATTTACAAAATTATCGTATTCTAATACTTATGTCAACTTTACAAAGCATCTACAAGTTCATTACAATATATTAATATGGTAATTCATTTATATCAATAAATTAGATAAAATGAATTTGAAAACTCATTTAATATTACTCTGCTCCAGAATAATATTAACTTCACAAATTTCCAACTAATAGATTTATATTGCCAGAATTAGAACAAAATTGTTCCAAAAATAATATTTAGAAATGAGTGATCTATTATAGCACAATAATTTATTCTTAAAATATTTTTTTTCATTCTCAAAAATATATTATAATTCCATCCATTTATTATTAACTCAGATTTAGATTTCGAATGCACATATTATAAACTCGAACATCATTTTTAAGAACAGGATAATGATTTGTACAAGTGTTATTGAAAATATAAGTATTATTGAACTAATAAAGTTCCAATTTTGTGGAATTTTTATATTAAAAATATTAATTGAAAATTTAAAATATTTTTTATTGTTTTATAATAATTCAAAAACATAATTGCAAAATTGTTATAATGAATAATAATATTGAATTAAAATCAAATTTGAATTAAAAAACATTAACTGAAAATTGACGTATCTTTAATAGATAAAAAACTGGATAATGTGATTCTTAAGAAAGATCAGTCAATAAAATTAAATATAAAACATAATTTTATTTAATTTGGAATTGTGATTAATTTTAATTTTAATAATTAATTAAAATACGTGAAATAACAATAAATGTTCAAAAGTTTTTGTGTAATAATTATTCATGAAATTAGGTAGAGTAAAATTAATCATATTTCAAATACCAAAATAAACAATTTAATGAGAAAATAAGAATATATATAGTTTTATGAATAAAGTGTGATTATATTGTTTTATGTCCTGTCCTAATGAGAAAAATTTACCAAAAACATGATTCAAATCGTTTGTGGTCAAAGATATCCCTTTATAAAAACTTGACCAAGATGAGTAATCAACTAGGATTAATTAATAAGAATAATTTCAATGAGCAGATTTGCCGGTAACTAATACATAAATAAACAATGCCCAGCATACTGCAACTGCTGATCCAAGCGCAGACGTAGCAAATATGGAAAATATGGTGGGTCTCTGGCTCATTGGAGGAATGCGATCTGCAGGCATATCTCCAGCATACTTTTCCTTGATTATTGATCGCTTGGAATTCGATGCATTGAGTAAAAAGTGATTGTAAAATATATCGAATACGAAATATATAATCGCAGTAAATGTTGCAGTTACGGAAAGACCAATCATCATACCAATAACACCAGAATATTCGTTATGATCATGATCTTGGATCATACCCCAGGCAATATTGAATATGCCTTCACCAGCACTAGTTGCAATGCGATATAAACTTAAGCCAGTTGCGACCAAATGAGATGGAACAATCAGGGGAATTGATGAAATCAATGTTACGACACCAATCGACTTATTAATAGAAAATAATGTTAAAGATGCATATGGAGATGAATTGGTATAACCAAACAAAACGAATGATATAGTTAAGATTACGTTACAGAATATCAACAGTGGACCTCTAAATCCAATACGATCCAGAACAAATCCAGTTAATGGAGTTAAAACAATAGGAACACCGCGCGTGATACTAGAAATATAACCTGCAACTTCACTTGAGTAATGCCATTTCTCTTGTACAAAATTCTTTACATTTCCCATGAATGGCTCCCAAACAGATCCAAGAAGGAAGTAATTAAGAGGTATGAGCCAGAACCCGGTTGGAAGATATAGGATGACTCTTGGACTGAAGCTTTTGCGTTGATGAGGTGTTGCATGAGGGTCTTTTGGTTCTCCACCCACCATTCTCACTATGAAAATATAGCACAATGTAGATGCAACGCCTAAGACACTTAACCCTACTGCAAGCCAAAGACATGCAGTGACTGTTCCTGTAGCCTGATTAATTGGAATAGTAGTGGATTGCCCAAGCCAGCCAAAAAGTCGAGATGATGCGATCTGAATTCCCAATACTAACCCAAGACCAGAACCAGAGAACCACTTGCTCAACAAAGATTCTTGGGCGACACTGATAATTCCTATACCAAATCCGTGAATGATCCGACCGATAAGCAGTGAGGGATAATTCCTATAGCTGACTCCAAGAACAATCAATATCTCGCCAATAAGGACACTCATTGCTGAAGCAAAAGAACCACCTCCAGCGCCAATCTTATCAATCATCAAACCTCCAAAGAATGGGAAAATTGTATTAACCAAATAGATAGCTGCTTGAATTGCTCCGTATTTTGAGTTATCAATATTGATTTCGTTTTTAATTTCACCTTTAATTGTACTGACCGCACTATCACCATAATGACTTCCAGCAGCAAAGAATACAGCACATACCAGAATAGTAATTTTTACCATCCAGGAGACTTCTTTAGGTTGTGAATGCTCTTTTTCAGCAATTTCAATTACATCTAAATCGTCTTGTTTTTCTGCAGACATGATAAAATATTTTAAAATACAATTGAATTTAATAACTAATATATAAATATATATAAGTATATATATCTATATAATATATTTTTGATTAGATTTTTATCAGTTAAAATCTATTTATAATAGTTCTTATTCATGCAAATTTTATTGCATAACCAGGATTAGATTAGTTAATTGATTTATTAATTGGTCAAAGGTGGTTTATGAATATTAATTAAATTCGGTAATTTAGTTTTATCGAATGGATAATATCCAGTACAATACTCTTTCAATGATTTATAGTCAATAAAATATTCATTATAAAAACAATTTAATATTTATATAAAATAAAATAAAGTATTTAATATTTATTAAAAAAATATTATAATAATTATAAAATAAATAAAATTGAAATTAAAAGAAAAAGAGTATATTCTTGGTTATTATAGAAAATATTATTGAAAGATAGAATAAAAACAATCATATTTCCTTATGTTATACAATATTAAAATATGTAAAATACATCAATTAATATTTCTAGTGGCTAAATTTATCCATATATTTATTAATTATAGTGCTAATTGATGAGAAAAACTACTGCCAGTTTCTTGATTTATGAATATATTTTTTATTGTGTGAGGTAATTAAATTAAAAAGCATTAACTTTGAATGCAAGTGGTCATGACTCTTCAAGTCAATTGATTGAAATATAATCATACCAAAATAGCTTGTATTTTAATTAATCAAAATACTATCAGCTGATCAATCTTATTTTATATATATTTTTAGTTTATATCATTGTTTATTAATATAAACATATTAAACATTTTATTTAAATTCACAATAGTCATGTAATAATTACATTAGGAACTCTATTTTGTAATGTGTTCATTAGACAAAATATACTTATATTAACCTTTTTTATTATATATATATATCATTTTGAAAACCTGAATAATTAGGAAATTATTTAATGCAATGATCTTTTCTTTTGACTATCATACTTCTTTTAAAGTATATATAACCAAAAATTTAGTATTTTTTATAACTTATCATAGAAAAAAAACAAAAGATTAAAACAAAGAATATTTGAAATTTAGCTAGTAATTAAAAATAATTATTTAGTTCGTTGTATATAGTAATAAAAAATTCTAAATAATCAATCAGAACTACTAAACAGGATAATTTTTTCTATAATTATAATAGACTAGAGATAGATTAATTAATTTAACAATTTTACGTCTCTATTTTATTCTTAAAAATATAGCTAGAGTTAGTGTTATTTATACTAAAAAAATATCTTGACATGATCAAAATAATATTATTTTAACCTTTAAATTCTATTCTTCATAAACAATAATTTAAAGTTTTTATAATATATTAATCGTAATTTTTTGTAAAAGCGAAATAGTCAATGACTGTGTATGACTAGATTTGAAGAAAATACAAAAATGGATTTGTTCTTGACTAAGGTTCGAGTTTAGTAGTGGATTTTATTTTACACAGTTTAGCCTAATTTGAAATTTTATAAACAAATATTATTCAAAATTGCAAATGAAAATAATTATTCAAATAGTTGATATTCGATATTCAATTACATCTAAATTATAAAATCATCTTAATAATTATTAATTTTCGGGATTTTATTCATCTTTCAGAGTATTAAAAGTTCATTTCAAAGATAAATTCCTTACATAAAGTGATGTTTACGAATTTAATATTTAATAATTATCAAAGTTGGATAATATCTTAAATATGATATACATTCATAATTTTATTATATACCCAAGAAATTTACTCAGTTTATAAAATATTTTGACAATTGAGTTTCTTAATAATGAAAAGATAAATAAAAATACCAATCTTTTAGCTTTGGTATGTTTTGGTTCAACTTGAAATTAACATTAGTTTGATAATTAAAAAGTTAACAAGATTATAATATTCAAATGAAGATATATATATACTTAAATTCATATAAACTAACACTTTATATTTAGTATTTGGTATTTTTGAAAAAAGAACTACTAATTAAAGATCTATTTTATACAATATAGAGTATATTTTCAATATACATATATTTACATATTACAACCTTAAACAAAGATTACAATAAAATTTATTTCATTAGAATAAATGATTAAGCCAAAACTCTATTTATGTCGAATTATATATAAAATTTATTTGTCATCTCCAAAGAGTATCATTTGAAATTATTACACTACCTTTTAATTTCTAACGGCTATATATAAATTATATATCAACTATATCTAAATTTTACTGCGATTTTATTCAATATATTTTATCATTTAATTAATATACAGTGTATAAATATAACTAAATCAAATTTTATTAAAATTTATCAGAATATATTAAATAACTATAATTGATCTAATATTTTATTTTGGATTTGTATATAACATTAGTATTGATGGATCAAACAGTATGATTACTTTATTTTAATCATTTATAATATTTAATATTACTTTTAATTTGTATTTAATAGATTTTGTTCAGTTGAAAATAATCAATTATTGATATTTTATAATATTAATTTTGGAATAAATGAATAAAATGACTTGTATAACTCAATAATATATAGAATTAGCTAATTCAAATATAACCATTCAAAAAATATTTACTATAATTTATTTCAAATCTAGTAATATATCAAATTTGATCTTTTTAATGGTTATCTTCAAAGTTAAAATATAAGATTTTGTAATCTATGCGTTTTTATAAAGTATTAAATATTAAATACACCTAAATAAAGCAGCTTTAATCATATCAAAGAATTAATCATTACTCCATATTAATTAAACTGAATCTTTGGATCAATTTAAATGTTCTAATATATAAAATATATATTACTTTTTTCAGATTTTTTAATTAAATTATATATGATGAGAACAGAGTAATTTAAACTTGGTGGCTCTTTTATTATGTCATTAAATAATTTTTCTTATCAAAAAAAATTAATTTTTTTTTATTTTTATATGATATAAAATAATGAAAAATTTATATATTCATTTTATTATACAATCAATTCTCAAAATGGAGATTAAAATATATTATAAAATATTATTTTCATACATTACATTTATATTTTATTATCAATGTAATCATTCATTTTTTTAAATTCTCAAATTTATAAGATATAATTTAGTTTAAATTAATCAATTAAAGAGTATTATAAATAATAGGTGTTATTAATGATAACATGTTTACTTTTAATAATATTAAATTTTGAATTTAAAAAATTATAAAAGTTAGAGCGATAATAATTTGAATGTTATAATTATTATTTTTTCAATATCAGAATTCTATACAAATGATAATTGTCTAATCTATTTACAAAGGTTTTTATAATTTATCTTTAAAATTACACCTTTAATTTTGAAATATAAAGTTGAAATATTTTAAAAATTTCTCCCCAAATTAAATTCTTTAACTCAACAAAGCAAATATAATCATAATAATTCACATCAGGTGAGGATAGTGCATATGGTGATAAAAACCAATTATTTTCAATATGCAATGCTTTGAGAATTTAATTAATATTTTATAATTCTTATTATATAAATTATATTTATTTATATTTGATTATTTTTATATTAATTAATAAATTTAACTTTCAAATATTTTATAAATATTTAACTAATAGAAAATATTTCTTTTTATAAAAATTAATAGAATATATCAAAT
>JNEM01016053.1:0-34844 GCA_000697335.1 Conidiobolus incongruus B7586
TTATATATTTTATTATTATTATATAAAATAATTGGTTTTTTAATTAAAGAATTCAAATAAATATAGCTTTAATTAAAAAAATAATATAAAATTTACTATCAATCAATTATATCAAAAAATTAAATAAAATAATATATAAAATTATATTCTATTACTATAATTGGCATTTATTTATCAATAAAATACTAGTTTAAAAAAATTTATCAAAAAGATTAATCTAGCTTAATTTAATATATTAATTTATATTTTAGTAAAGGTTTATATAAATAAATTTCAAATATATTAGTTATAATGATTTATTATAAAAACCTTAGATTTTAGTTATATATCAATAATTTCTATTTAATAATAATCTTTTTAACCTTTTTTAAGCTTTAAATAAATTATAAAATATTTTTACTTTTTTTATTAATTAATTTAAATTTAAATATTGATATATATAATTAATATTAAAATACCTTGATAATTCTTTAATTAAAATAAAAAAAATATATTTTATTATATTTTTAATTTTATTTACAATTAAAAAAATAAGAGTTAAAATTATTTCTCTAGATTTTAATAAGTTTTAGATAATTTCTTTCTTAGCTTTAAAATAATTTACCTAGCAATAAATAGTTAATTTAAATAATACTTTATTATCAAAAGTTATTTGCAAATTTGAATCATTTTAAAGGGTTTATGATTAAGTTTTATTAATTATAAAATAAAACACTTTTGAAAATTATTATTTAGTTTAAATATAATTAAGTTATTTAATAATTTTAAAAATTATTATATATATATATATATAGTTTAAAAAATATAAATTTTCCTATTTCTTTGTATATATATTATATTAAAATAATAAAAATATTTGAAAAATTAAAAATTAAAAAATTTCCCATTCCTTCAATTTTATGGAGATAATGAAATTAATAATAGATAATATTAGTAGATATTTTATTATCTTATTTAAAATAAAATACAGAGTCTTTAATAGTAATTGGTTATTTTACTTGAAGGGATATATATTCAAATATTTGATGTTTAGTTTTTAAACTTGAAGTATACTATTTGTGATAAACTTTATAGAATATTAATTATGAGTTTATTTTACTTTCTCAAATTATTTTATTAGTTTTCATTTTTTATAATTTTATTTTCTGCATTTGATTTTTTTTTGGTTGTATTTTGTTTCTGCTAAGTATAGTTCATCTATCTTTTTTATAAAACACTTGCAAATTGTAATATGGTTAATTATATTATACATTGTTAAATCATGCTTTTTGATAGTTTGATTAGAATTTATAACTTAACTATTAATTATTGAGATATATTTAAAATCATAGAATTTTGACCATATAACTTATTTTGATATGCAATATCGGCTACAAATACAGTTTCCTTATATACTTATTTTAATAAGGCTTAGAAGATATAGTATTTGCAATTTTATTATAATCTGATTTCCAAAATGATTATATATTAAAGGAAATATTTTTTAAGATATTAGACTAATTATTAGGGTTCTCGCTTTTTGGTTTATAATTACTCTTGTATAATATATTTTAATTAATTTAAGTTGAATGTTATTATTCTCTTGAAAAGATATTTATTTGATATTGAAAATTGAATAAAGCTTGAATCCATTTAGAGTACATCTGGCTTTTCTATTTCCATCTCAATGTCTAAGACTGCTTGATGCGAATCCAACTTAATATTTTGCAGGCAAAAATATAATTGGAATTGTTCATATTTCACTAAGAACAACAATTGAGTGTTCCATTCTCTATTGTTTGAAAATAAATACTACTATGAACTATATCGAAGTATCTGTGCAACAAGCGATAGGTTATATAGTCCTCAGTTAATTATTGATAGGTGTGCCCACAACAAGTGGAAATTCCTGGAATGGTGGTTTTTTTTCTAATTTCAAAGGTAATATCCTTGATTTACGATTTAAACAAAAATGATGATAAAAATAATATTTCAAAGTAATTGTTTTATAACCATTAACAAATTCTATATGTTCATTTTTTAACATTGCTTTCAATTAATTTCAAATATATTTATTATTATTGGTATAAATATAGACATTATCAAATCAATTTGAATTAAATTACAAAAAAATTATTGAAAAATTATGTTTTGATCATTCAAGATGTAAAATGTATAAAAATCATTCTTTTATTCAGCATTGGTTTATAAAGTAGGATCAACTAATTTTGTGCATTTTTATTAGCAGGTGTTTTTCTATGAGTTATAATATCTCACATCTTGATCGAAATATAATTCACAAAACTTGGCCAACTCACTCAATTTTTGTGCTTTCAAAATAATCATCACTAAAAAATAAATTTTAGTATAAAAATTATTATATATACTTTAAAAATATAAGCTAATAGAGATCATGGAGACTAAATAATAGTACAATTCAAATTCAAAAGCTTAAAGTTTTTATTAGGACAATATTCCTTAATTATCATATATTTTTAATACTAAAATATTGCTCAATTAAATTGAACTATTAATAATAAATTTTTAATCTAATTATAACTATTGATTCTCCCATAATTTCCGATATTCAAACAAATCCTAAAGTAGTTGTACATCTTCAAACCTTGTTAAAATTATCAAAATAACTAACCAATATTAATTTGAATTTATAAAAATACATTATATTCAAAAATTATTCCAAATATAAAAATAATTTTTTAATATATTACAGTATTAGTTTAAATTAATTTTATAGATTATATATATTTATTTAATTAATTCATTTGATCAGATAGAATTATGTTAGCTCGTATAAATTGTTTAAAAGCTGTTAGATTGACTACCACTTCTTCCAAAGCCGTTAGATCCCTTACTAGATTTAGAAGTGCCAACTTGGTTGCTGCTAATAACCGTCAACTTCAAATTGACAACACTCAATCTGCTATCAGATCCTTCACTACCGGTCGTAGATTATATGCCGCTCCCTCCAATTTGCACCCTGCCAAACCAGAAACCGTTGAAGAAAAAGACTGGGTAAATATTGATGCAACTTATAAAAATTAACAATTCGATTAATTATAATTTAGAAACGTATTACCCATCTCAGAAATATTGGTATTTCCGCTCACATTGACTCCGGAAAGACTACTTTAACCGAACGTGTTTTGTATTATACTGGTAGAATTAAAGAAATTCACGAAGTTAGAGGTAAAGATAATGTCGGTGCTAAGATGGACTGGATGGAGTTAGAACGTGAAAAGGGTATTACTATTCAATCTGCTGCCACTTACTGCCGTTGGGGCGATCATTCCTTCAATATTATCGATACTCCTGGTAAGCATAAATTGAATTAGAGATAAAAATTCATTTGGAAGCTTATTTTAAACTTAAGGACACATTGATTTCACCATCGAAGTAGAACGTGCTTTACGTGTCTTGGACGGTGCCGTCCTCGTCCTCTGTGCCGTCAGTGGTGTTCAATCCCAAACCATCACTGTCGATCGTCAAATGAAACGTTATCACGTCCCCAGAATTTGTTTCGTCAACAAGATGGATCGTCAGGGTTCCAACCCCTTCAGAATTGTTGAACAATTAAGATCTAAGCTCAGACTCAATGCTGCTCTCATTCAAGTCCCCATCGGTAAGGAAGAAAACTTCCAAGGTGTGGTTGATTTGATCAGAATGAAGGCTATCTACAACGAAGGTTATCGTGGTAACGAAGTCATTGAAAAGGAAGTTCCCGAAGATCTCAAGGAATTAGCTCTTGAAAAGCGCAGAGAATTAGTTGAACAATTGGCTAATGTTGATGAAGAAATTGGTGAATTATTCCTTATGGAAGAAGAACCCACTGAGGATCAAATTCAATGTGCCATCCGTCGCTGCACTATTAACCGTACTTTCGTCCCTGTCTTGATGGGTTCCGCTATCAAGGATAAATCTGTCCAACCTCTTTTGGATGCTGTTGTTAACTACCTGCCTAACCCCTCCCAAGTCAAAAACACCGCTTTGGATCTCAAGAACAAGGAACAAGAAATTTCTCTCGTTCCCCACTCCAACCAACCTTTCGTTGGTTTGGCTTTCAAGTTGGAAGAAGGAAGATTCGGTCAACTTACTTACCTCCGTGTCTATCAAGGTAGCCTCGCCAAAGGTAGCTTTGCCATCCACACCAAGACTGGTAAGAGAATCAAGATCGCTCGGTTAGTCCGTATGCATTCCAATGATATGGAAGACGTCGAAGAAGTCGGAGCTGGTGAAATCTGTGCCTTATTCGGTGTGGAATGTGCCAGTGGTGACACTTTCACCGACGGTAAGATGAACGTCTCTATGACTTCTATGTTCGTTCCTGATCCCGTCATTTCTTTAAGTTTGATCCCTAAGTCCAAGGAAACTATCAACTTCTCCAAGGCTTTGAACCGTTTCCAAAAGGAAGATCCTACCTTCCGTGTCCATTTGGATGCCGAAAGTGGTGAAACCATTATTTCCGGTATGGGTGAACTTCACTTGGATGTCTACGTCGAAAGAATGAGACGTGAATACGGTGTCGAATGTGAAACTGGTAAGCCCCAAGTCGCATTTAGAGAAACTATCACCAAGAAGGTTCCCTTCAACTACACCCACAAGAAACAAACTGGTGGTGCTGGTCAATTCGCTAGAGTCATTGGTTACATCGAACCCATTATGGATCCCAATGCCGAAGTCCAAGTTGAATTCGACGCCGAAGGCAAGCCCATCACTCCCCCCGACCACGAATTCAGAGAAGAAATTTTCGCTGGTGCTATTCCCGAAAACTACATCCCCTCCGTCGAGAAGGGGTTGGTGGAAGCCATGGCCAAGGGCCCTCTCACTGGCCACCGTGTCAAGAACATCCGAATGGTTCTCCAAGACGGTTTGACTCACGTCGTCGATTCTTCCGAAATGGCTTTCAGAACCGCCGGTTTCTTCGCCTTCCGTGAAGCTTTCAAGCAAGCTAATCCCATCGTACTCGAACCTATCATGAAGGTTGAAATCTCCTGTCCCGTAGAATTCCAAGGTAATGTAATGGGTTCCATTAACAGACGTAAAGGTGTTATCTGCGACTCCGAAACCCATGTCGACTACTTCTCAGCCACCTGTGAAGTTCCTTTGAACAATATGTTCGGCTACAGTACTGAACTCAGATCCATGACCCAAGGTAAAGGTGAATTCAGTATGGAGTACAAGCAACACGCTCCAGTCAATATGGGAACGCAGAAGGAGATGATTGAAGCTTACGAAAAGGCAAAGGCTAAGGGTAATAAGAAATAAGGTGTTAAATATTATTTAAATGAATAAAATAGTATAAAATTATATTATTATTTTATTATAGATTTATTTTGATTTCATTATACTTTTAAAATTATTAATATGAAAATATTTTAATTGATTTATATATCGTTATAATTATATTAAAAAATTCAAATTAATTCTATTTAATAATATATTATTATTGTATTATTTTTAATATTCTAATCAAATTAGAGTTTAAGCAATGATCCTTATTTTGAATGTGAATGAATTTTGAAGAAATATTTTACAATTTTTCTTTTGATTTTCAATATTAAATGATCATAAATGTTGAGTTTTTATAAGTTTGGGAAACAAAGATCGTGGTTAGAAAAGTACTTGTAATATGATTTAGTTAATTATTTATTAATCCTGCTCTTTAACGTATCGGGACTGTGTGTCTTAAAAATTATTATTGAGACGTCATAGCAGAATATTCAGAGAAAAACCTTCCTTGTTAATCTTGACACTTTAGAGTTTAAATAATTCATTCAGTGAGTGACGTAGGTTTTGGAATAAATTCTAATAAAGGAGCTAAAGAGTATCACTTGATTATGGAATAACAATTACACCATGAGGAGAGGGTAATGTGAACCTAACTATCAAATCTAGACGGACGGGTATTTTTAAAATACAACAATAAACATAGGTATTTATAGAAAATTTAGTGGGCTTTTTAGTTCAATGATCATTAGACCCCTTCAAGGCTTTATAAGTAGGGAAAATGGCTTAGATATGGGTCTTAGAGGTGTATAATCAGGACAATAGACTTTTTCTTATCTGTGCCTTTAACAAATCTATTAATATAATACAATGATAATAATATAAATAACAGAAATTGGCAAAATTTTGAAAAATGATATTTTTATTCTTTTGAATAAAGGTCAATAAATTTATACAGTATATTTATATTAATTAGTTTATATAAAATCAGAGTTCTTTTAAAAAACATATTTTAAAAATAACTAATATAATTTTAGGTATTAATAAAACATTTTTGAAATCAGAATATCAGGATAATACTTGGGTTAATAAGGTAATAATTATATAATAAGTATATAATAAGTTGAATTTGGGACAAAATGATATTAATTTATATTGAAAATAAAATCTTTAAAAATAAAACAATAAGAAAATTTAACAAGGTATTAATTAAGTTTATATTTATTAAATATTTATCCAATATTTATATATTTTAATTTTATAAGTTTATATATTAATATAATGATGGCTTTAACTGAATATTGATTATACAAATTTATAGTTGTAATAATTAGAATTCTTAATCTTATATAAAAATATATGATAAAATAATAATAAATCTTTCAAAATAAGTTAAATAAATTAAACTAACTCGTAAATCTTGGTTATGGATATAAATAATCAACTATAATAATTTTAAAATACTTTTATATAAATTGAATATTTCTAATATACTTTTGATATAAATATTAATTTTTTTGAAAATATTTAAAATTAAATTAAAATTTGTTTTAGAAAAAAATATTTTTTTATTCAATATTTTCATTGAAATATATAAAATTCCATTTTATTAGTTGAATAAATATCATATATTTGAAAAATTTGGTAAAAATCAAAATACAAAATAGAAATATCATGGTAAACATAGAATATATATATTAGCTGTTTAATTTATATAATGATGTTTAAATTATCAATAATGTGAAATAAAACGTTAATCATTAATGAATTCGCTATTATAAAATTTATAACTCTAATAAGATATTATATATTTTAATAACGACTGAAATAGTGAAAAAACTATATATTAATTATTCCATCTAATTTTTGTTAACAATCAATATAAATCATTTAAATAAAATTAAAGGTAATACTTTTGCATAAAAATATGCATTGAATTTACAGAATCTATCACATTGAATGTTATTATGATAATGATAATTTTATAAAATAATAAAACTATTTAGTCAAAAATTAATTGAAAAATTTAAAATAACATAGAAAAAATTGTAATATAAGACACACCGCTTTAAAGGACGATCCAGTTGTAAAAAGATATTGCTACAGAATTTATATTGTAATATATATATATATCACTTTTCTCTGAAATTTATCTTTAGTAACAGTTAAGTTATTTGAAATTAAAAATTTGCAATTCTGAAAATTTAGATACTCGATTTGATATAGATATATAAATTAGAAATATAATATATTAATTTGATTAACATAATACTGTTTTTTGTATTTATATATTCATTTTTACTATATTAAATTAATATCAAACAAATTGGGAAGTTATCAACTATAAAAATTAAAATTAGCACTTAATAAACTATTCATCCTTAAATTTTAAAATTTTTTAAATATATTAGATTTATTAATACTCAAAATTTTAATATTTGAAACAATAATAAAGTAAAATAGTTGTCAAAATTCTATGCCCATTTTGGTATTTGGTAATTTTTTAAAAAATTTGAAATTTGTTTAATGATTTTGTGAATATTAGGCTATAAGTCGAATGAAAAATATAATATATCATGACCTAATTTAAATATCCACAACCAATTTGAGTATAACTTGAATTAATTATTTTTTTTATCATTTTAAAAGGATAGAATTTTAAAATGTAAATTGTTGCGCCGAATATTTAGACAAAATTACTGAATTTGGGGGATTTGTGACCAGTTTAAATTTTGTGTTTGATATTACTTGATAAGGTATGTGTGATGTTAGTTTTTATCTCATCAAATATACTAGGTCCTCAAAAATAATAAGATTATAAAAAGAAATGGAAATATTTCAAGTATTAAAAAGATATATTATATGATAAATCAGTTATAGTTATAGTTATATATATATTCATAATTTTCAAATAATCAAATATATTATTTAAATGTGATTTTTTATTAATTATCCATATAGCAACTTACCAATTATTCTGATATTATTCAAAAAAATCTAATAATCACTGAGCATTTTTAATTTTCAAACAAATTATATGTATAATTAATATTAAAGTTATATAAAATACCTATTAATCAATAGAAAGAAAATCAAATTTGTAGCTAACCAACCCGAGAATCCCATTAAATTTAATCAACTAAATTTAATTTCATTAATCAAAATAGATAATTACGTATTTTTAAAATTTCAAAGTTACTTAATTATTGACACTTTAAAATTTCATCCTATTCTTTATTAGTTAATATTTTTCACCTTTTACCATCATTACTATTTTTATTAACCAATAGATAAATATATTATTATCACAAATTTTAATTAATATATAAAAAATTAATAATAATTTAAATTATTATTGAAAATGTTTGTTCCTCGTCACTTTTCAATACCTCCCATTAAAATATTGGAAAGTGGTAGTAGTAGATTAAAAGTAATTATCCTACAATAACGAATTATCTACTTAATCTAAAATTGTTTATAGAGTAAATATTTATCTACCACAGTAAATTTACAAGAGTCTCAAACCTCTCCAAGTAATTGTGATAACAAATTAAAGAGAGAATTTAAATATTTGAACCAAACTAACTCCTCTGATAATGTTGCTATATTAAACAATTTAGAAATACAAAGTAAACAATCGAATAATAAAACTTTGGCTTATTTTCAATTTTCTCAAATCGAAGGTAATTTTTTCAAAAAATAATATGTTACTTTTTCTAATTTAAAATAGGTCCCGGTAAACGTTATTTCAGCCACAATATCCAATTAACCCAGTTGGACCAAGGTTATAAGCCTTTTCAAACCTGGAGCAAATCCCTACAGTACCTGAAACTGAATTCGAAGCAGAAACTATACAAGTTGAGTCATTCAAAATTCAGCACACAGTCGCCCAACATGTATTTAAATAGGAATCGAAGTGTATTGGGGAAGTTGGAGAGTGAGGCAAATCAGGATCCGAGCGACAGCGAAAAGCAGGCGAGATTTTATAAGGAGTTGGTTAAGAATCAGTACTACGAATTGGTTATTAACAGATTTGAGACATACCAGTTGGCTGCGAATTTGGAGAGTTTACAGTGTTATATTCAAGCTTTAGTTGTCACTGGTCAGACTGATAAATTGGCGACTAAAGTCATGCAGGCGATTAGATCTAAACCAGATTTAAGGGCTTTGTTTGACAGCGCCGACAGTGATACTATTATCAATAATTTATTGGGATCCAGTCATGCTACGTCTCCTGTGGGTAACGGTGGCGCTTCAGGGGCTAACATTGGGAGGAAAGGAGACAAATTCTATCCAATCCACGTAGTGGTCGAACAGCCCAAGGGCGCAGCATTGTGGAAAACATTGAAATCATTTGGACTGACACTAACCTACATCTTCTGTATTTTGACATTTTTGAGTTTGGCTTTGGATAATTCTGGTCTTGTTAAGCCACCTTCGCCATCGCCCGAATATGAAGCTGAGACTACCAATACCGTTAAATTTGATGATGTTCAAGGTGTAGACGAAGCCAAGCAAGAACTTGTGGAATTGGTCGAATTCTTAAAAGATCCTGCTAAGTTCACATCATTGGGAGGTAAATTACCAAAAGGTGTTTTGCTCACAGGACCTCCAGGCACTGGTAAAACGTTGTTAGCACGTGCAGTCGCTGGCCAAGCTGGCGTTCCATTTTTCTTCATGTCGGGTTCCGAATTCGACGAAATGTACGTTGGTGTAGGTGCCAGAAGAGTAAGGGAACTGTTCGCAGCTGCGAGACGTAAAGCACCCTCAATTGTCTTCATAGACGAATTGGATGCCATTGGCGCTCGTCGTAATCCCAAGGATCAGAGCTACATGAAACAAACCCTCAATCAATTGTTGGTTGATCTTGACGGTTTTTCACAAACTGAGGGTGTTATTTTCATCGCCGCTACTAACTTTCCAGAGTTACTGGATAAGGCATTGACGCGTCCTGGCCGTTTCGATCGTCACGTTCATGTCCCCAACCCCGATGTAAGAGGACGTCTCCAGATTCTCAAGTTACATTCCTCCAAGATCCAGTTGGACAGTGATGTGAATTTGGAGCACATTGCAAGAGGTACCATTGGATTTTCAGGTGCAGATCTCGCGAATTTGGTCAATTTGGCAGCTATTGAAGCAGCTAAAAGGAGTTCTCCCAATGTCAAAACTGCCCATTTCGAATACGCCAAAGATCGTATTATAATGGGTAATCTTTATTTATTAATTGTTAATGATTAATTCAATTTTTTAACTCCTTTAATAGGTGCTGAGCGTAAATCCGCCGTCATCACCGAAGAATCGAAACGTATGACAGCATATCACGAGGGAGGTCACGCCTTAGTAGCCTACTTCACTGAAGGAGCTATGCCTCTACACAAGGCCACCGTCATTCCCAGAGGTCAAAGCTTGGGTATGGTGGTCCAACTGCCCGAAATGGATAAGAGTAGCTTCTCCAAGAAAGAGTACAGGGCCAGGTTGGACGTCTGTATGGGAGGAAGAGTTGCCGAAGAGCTCATATACGGTGCCGACAATGTGAGCTCGGGGGCGCAGAGCGATCTACAGCAAGCCACGGATATTGCCAGGGGCATGATCATAAGTTTTGGTATGAGTGACAAAGTAGGTCCCGTGGAATACAGCCAGCATCTCAACTCACTATCGCAACAAACCAAGCAGTTGATCGAAGACGAGACTAAGCGCATGTTAACGGAATCCTATGATCGCGCGAAGCAATTATTGATCAGCAAGCGACCCGAACTCGAGCGCCTCGCAAAAGCCCTGATCGAAAAGGAGACTTTGAATTTTGAAGAGATTGAAAAAGTGATCCTCAACAAATAATCCCCTATTTAATTCGATTTTGTACCTTTGAAAATTTTTATCTAAAAGTAACGTTAGTGATTTTGAATAAATCTCTTTTTTTATTAATGGTATTTCATTGCTTTTGAGTTCAAATTGAAAGTAGTTGTGATAGAATTTTGCTCTTCGCACTCATTTCCATCATTATGAGACTGGCACTTGTAATGGTGATTAATATTTTTTTATGCATACTATTTACTCATAACATCCACTCCCTTGTTAACCTACAATCATCATTAAATGTCTCATAGTTTAAAAACCTGATATCAACCCATAATACTTCATTCCAAATATAATTCTCAATATAAGTGTTAAATTTGTGACGTATTCATTATATTCTCAATTCATATATAATATTCTGAACAGAAAATGAATGTAAATTTCAAAGACAATCAAATCCAAATTCAATTAAATAGTACTCTTGCCACAATCAATTTGGTGGGTGGTACTTTGACAAGTTGGAAAATTGATGGTAGAGAGCTTATTTTTAATAGGTATTTAATTACACTGAATAAATATCTTTTATTAATTATTTAATAGTGAAAATTCCAAGTTGGACTGTAATTCGGAGTACTTTGGAGGGTAGCAAAAAAATAATATTAATTAGTTAAAATTTATTATTAATATATATTTTCCAGTATTCCTCTAGTTTTTCCACAATTTGCACTTGCGAAATTACCCAATCCAGCTTACCAATTGCCCATTCACGGTATTTTTGAACATTTATCACTTCATTACATTATATTAATGTTTTTTAGGGGTTGCTAGAATGTTAAACTTTGAATATTTGGAAAGTGAGACAAAAATTAATATCGATAGTATCCAAATCACTCTAAGTAATTCTTCAGAATAGAGTAGATACCAAAATACAATTAATTATATTAATTAGGTATTAATTCCAACCAATTTCAATCCCAAAAACCTGACCTTTACAAACTGTGGCCCTATCAATTTAATTATTTGGTACAGTTCACCATAAGACAAAACACTTTGGATATAGATATCAAAGTAAACAACCTAGATCAGCAGGAATTATGGTTGACGCCACTGTTCCATAATTACCTGAAAGTTGAAGTAATTTCAATTCATATATTATCATTATTTTGACAAATTTAACCTATTTTTAAATGAAATTTATAGGATATTCAATCCATTCAATTGCATGGTCTCCATAATGTTCAATATATTGACAAGTTGAAAGCTACGGATGTACCTTTTACCAATGACAAAACTGTCATCAAATTGAGTGGTGGTATTGACAATATTTATATTGACGCTTTGAAATCCAATCAGCAATTGAGTTTACAGTTGGATTCTAAATCGAAAATTGATTTGCTTGGCAAGAATTTGAAAGATTGCGGTAAGTAGTAACTATATTATATTATATTATTTTATGTAATCATTAATTATTGGTTAGTGATTTGGAATCCTTGGTCCCAAGGTGTGAATTTTGGTTTATGCGAAGATGATTTTCAACACTTCTTATGTGTTGAATTGGGTCACGTTACTGAACCCTATAAACTTCAACCTAATCAAGTTTACGAATATGGCCAAACTTTGAAATTTATTCACCAATAATAATCACTCAACCTGATTATTTCATCATTTTTTTCTACCTTATTGCGCATTCCAATTACTACAATTTGACTTGACAATCAAAACAAATAAAGTGCGAATTCATTTTATTTAAATTCATTATTTGAAGAACTACATTATAAATATTGTGTTCACATCAACAATTAAAATAATACTAATCATATAAAAGGTTAAACAATATTGAAAACTTCACTAATAATTATACATTAAAATTTATTCAATTTCAATTTATATTATAGATGAATCAAGTGAATGATATCTGAGTTTGAAATTATGTAGTTTAGAGCTGTGCAAATATTTAAAATTATGATCATTTATATTGGTAGCAATCATAAAATAATATAGTCATTGACTCTAGGATGAAAAATGTAGCGATAGTATAAAAATTGAGGAAAAATTTACTGTTTGAAACGGTCTTGCAGGTAGAAGCGCTTATCTTGCGTGAATTTACACACAACGTTTAAGATCTCCAAAATTTTGCCGGTTCGAGCGCTCACTTGTTCGCGGGTCATATTAGGCTGGTTCTTAACGAGTGGTTTGAAGGCTCTGAATAAAATTTTAACATCGCAGGGATGATTGAGGTCGAATTTTTGAAGAAATTTGATGATTTCTTCTTGGGAGAGACTTTGGGGGATGTAGTGGGGTTGCTCGTGAGATTGAGATGATGTGTGCTTAGTTTGAGCATGCTGCTGTCCAGGAACTTCGTTGATGTGAGTGACCTGAGCAAGGGGAGATGGACGATGGGGAGCATAGGGATTTTTAGGGTCAGCGTGTCTTTGCTTAACCTTATTCTTATCAACAGGCTTAGGTGATTTGGATGATGAAGGCGAAGATGGGCTCATTTGTTGTTGAGAGAGTGACTGAGGTGATGCAGGACGAGGAGATGTTCCATTGGGTGAATTTGGACCAGAACTGGGAGAATTTGGACTACTTCCTTTGCCATTACCATTGGATTGCATCTTTTGACGAGCAGCGTAAGCCTTGGCAGATAATTCCTCAGCCTTGGAGGCCCATTTCTTGCTGTTGATATCTTCTTCTTGATCGTCGTTATCGTCTTCCTCATCATCTGATGATAAGAAGGGAACCTCATCTTCATCAGAAGAAATATCATCGTCAGAAGCCTGAGATTGACTGGCTTTTTTAGCAATTTTCTTGACCTTTTTACTTGATTTAGATACTTTAGTTTGCTTTTTAGGAGACTCATCTTCATCGTCATCATCAATTTGAAGCTGACTTCTTTTGATCTTTCGTTCAGTTTCCTTATTCTCTTCATTATCAGCGCCCAACTCAGGAATAGCTTCGTCATCGTCTTGGAAATCTTCTTCATAGTCCAATTCGTCAATATCACCCTTGACCATACTCTTTTTTGAAGATACAGAATCAGTTAATTTCATACCAGGACCCTTGTAAGCACCACCTTCTTCTTCAAGTAACTTGTCTTGCTCGGATTTCTTCTTATCCTTTTGACGCAAAAACCAACGATCCATTTCAACATTCTTTTTCTGCTTAGAAAATTCTTCAATCTCCTCAGCAGTCATGGGAGTGAAAGGAAGACGTTTGTCAAAGCGATAGTGAAACATGAGAGGAGTTACGCTAAAACCATTTTTGAAAGGTTCGAGAACCACATATTTACACCTTTCTGTACCCAAAAAGTTACTTTCAAAGTGATTCACGTCGTCTTTATCGGATAAGACCCAAGGACGAGATTCCCTTTCTCTGGTTCGTCTTGCCTCTGGATCCTGCTCGTAAATTTGCTTTGTTCGCTTTTTAAATAGCATCTTTTTATTGCGCACACCACCTCCGATTGGCGCAATATTAGCGGTATTAGGAGTATTGTGGGTTTTATAAATGGAATCATCGTCATCTTCGGCGAGATCAGTGATTTTTTTACGTTCTAATGTGACTGGAGGTACAAATTTCTTTAAATCAACATCATTGCGACTGAAACGCAAATAGTGATGGGGTCGGGACTGTCCTGAAAAGTAGAGAGGCGTCTTTTTGTATCGACCTCTGGGTAGCTGCGAGGGCTTTGCACTCACCAACAATTTGGCATTTGGATCAGGCTCGAAACGTTTAGAATCCCCATGAACTGATACTGGTAAAGATCTTGGGTTCATATTGAAAATACCACCATAGTCTTCCTTCTTGCGAGGAGGAGGTACACCATATTTGGCTTGAGCTTTACGTTTAGCTTCTTCCGATTTGTTATTTTGACTCATTGTATAATTAAAATAGATGAAAGAGCACTGGTATTAACAATAATCAACTATTAATTGAAGAATTATTATAATTAGTAAAGTTCTAATAACAAGATGCAATTAACGATAAAAATATTAGGCAAATATAGTAACAAGACAACATGGTCACTTAAGTTTTAATAAATTATGAAAACAAAAAAATAATTTAAAATTAAATACAAGTTTAAGTTTCAAAATATTTAGTTAACTCATTTTAATTAAACATACAGAGTTTGAAAATAGGTAACGAACCTATAATAAAAGGAATATAAATTTATAAAATATGCAATGATAACAAGTTATTTGATTATTTTATAAGTATATTTTAAGGAAGGTTACTCAAATTAAAAATAAAAATTCAAAAACTTACCAAATTGACAAATGGTATCTAAATGCTAAATTTATAGTAAAGAATAAAATAATAATGTTAAAATTAGAGAAAATGCAACGAAATAGAGAATAAAAATACTAGATAGATAAAATATGATAATGGATGAATACTTTTATAGTGTTATTAATTTTATAATAAAATTTCTCAATCAATAGGTGAATTTAATTTGATTGAGAAGGTGAAATAAGACAAAGAGTAATTATTTTGGAATGGAATTTGTTGGATTAAAATAGTCAATTCAATTTCTTATTTTCAGTCAAATCCCATAGAACTTAAATAACTGAAATCAAAATATAATAAGGTGAATTAAATGGATTAAATTTTCCACTTATTATTTACACAAAATAAAATAGCTTATTCTTAATTGTATTTTAATAATCTATTCATTATACAATTCCTTTTTATACCATTGACGTTGTATATATTTTTGATATATATATATATATATAAATTGTTATTTATTAAATTAATATAGTAACAATATAATTGACTTGATTAACATTATTCAATACAATTGCCAATTAAACATTTGTTATCAATCCTAGTATATTTCATCTATAGTATATTGTTATCATAAGAATCTACAATAAATATCTATTATCAAATGTGAAACCATACAATATTTCAAAAAATACATCAAACATCAAAGGCCAAATATTTTATTAAATATAATTAATATAAATCTTATTAGTATACAATGATTGATAAGTATAGCACGTCAAGCTTATTTTAATATCAGTAAACTCTATTACAACATATTGAACATATTCTAGAAAAATATTATTACTGATATTGAAATTAAATAAATATGGTTTTTGATATTGCAAAAGCATATTTCATTTACCAAAAAACTTAATTGAATTGTCTATACCCAGGACCAACTATACTAAACTTAATTCAATGGGTTTAATTTTGAGTGAAAATTGATTGCATGGTACATAATTTCTAATATATATTGTTAAACAACAATTCAATGAATCAGTTATAGAGTATTGAATAACAGAAAATTCCCAATATTTAATATAGTTGATATTTTAAAAATCAAGTTAAAAATGATTATCTATTTGAAGTTTTAATTATTAACTTAAAGGTAATGATATTCCTAACAAAAATGTTGAAGTTCGGTCTAGTTTCAATTTAATTCAATATATATTCAATATATAACAATAATATAATTCAAATAAATATTATTAGTCGATATTAATAACTGTTAAAATATTGGTCTAACTGAGTAAAATATAATTATATTGCATATTATGATCTATTAGCTATTCATTTTGTTGCATGTTCTATAGATTTTGAAATAGAAATTCAACAGTTATGAAATGATTAAAAATTTGAACTAATATTAATATTTTAAGTTTCAAACCGGGATCTACAACTAATAGTTATCATATTTGTATATATTTTTCATATTTACAAAACATTATTGAAAATCAAAATTATATCAATTAGAAATTTTCAACTTACAATGTATAATAATAGAATGTTTAAATTTTATTGTCCGTTGGTATGCTGCCAATTTGAAAATATTTTCAAATCAAATGATAGTGGAATGTTGATTGAAAAAATAAAATTTACTCATAGTAGTCCTCAATTTGTCGAAATAGAATTTTTACTCATTCACACTAATTACAAATAAGACTACAATTAGTACTAGATATTAGAAATATTAATAATAAAAACTAAAGATTATGGCTATGAAAAATGAAATGATAGTAGACTTTGATAAAGTATAATTAAAGTGGTAATCCGATGGTTACTTATAATTCAAACCTTAGATGTCCTTTTTCGATTACTAATAAATAAACCCAGACTTAAATGTTGGCTTCGGAAGTGAGAGTAGATAGTAATTCTTTTACTGTATTATGCACGAACATTTGGGAGCAGTCTCGGAAGCTTTGGAAGGTACTAGAAGTATGATTTTTTAGTAAAATAACTAATGGCAACCAATTTGTGAACTTACCAACACCTCTCAACTCCCCAACGGATTGTTTACTAATATTCAAGTGGACAATAGTATTATCGCTATGTGAAATTTTATAGCCTAAATCAAATCATTAGCAATATATAAATGAACAAAAGCTAGAATTCACTTTGCAACGTTGCACCGTCATCCAAAAACTTTCCCAAATAAACCAGTCTCAAAGCATTTAACTGTTCCGGTTTTTCTGGAAAGTCTACATTTCAATCAATGAAAAGCAATTAAAAAAGAAAAATAAATAAAATACTATCTGGCCAGTTGGCGAATATTAAATGTCGAAACTCCAAAACGGTTGAAGATAAACTCACATGCATTTTGGCGCGTTCACCAGATACTAACAATAGGGTAATAGTACTCAACTCCTCCGGATGTCCTGGGGAAGTGGTAGTGGTAGTATTGGAGGTCGAGGTATTTAACGTTTGAATAGGAATAGATTCGTTGCCTGCTTCAACATCCATGATTATTATTATACAATACTAATTTAATTAATAAAAAAATAAGAGAGGGGATGGATAATTGGATTAAACAAACTAAAGTTGAGTTGATAAACATTGTGAAGAGAATTGACCAAAATGTTATAGTTTCAATTAACTTAATTTAGTTAATAGTCATTAATTGAAGCCAGTTTATGACTATGGAATGATAAGATTTGAGGCACTATTTGATTGGTAATTTGAAAATGTTTGTTGGTAATATTCTCATTTTGTTAATTTCCAAATTAATCAATTATTCAAAATTATTTCTAATTATCCCATAAAATAATTTAATTAAACACAATTTAAAATTGATATTCAGTAACCTTTAAAAAAATCAAAAACATTTTTAAATATGAAAATAAATATCAAAAGTATTCAAGCTGTTGCAGAATGGAGATGGAAAGTAGATGGAAATATATACTCTGCGGAAGAAGATAGAGTATGTGGTATTTGTAATTTTTACTTTGATTTGGCATGCCCTAATTGTGAGGCACCTGGTGTTTCTTGTGGACTGCTTGAAGGCAAGTGTGGCCATGTGTTCCATCATCACTGCATTGATAAGTGGCTCAATTCGGATCATGGTAAGGGTAAGTGTCCCTTAGATAGAAATGAGTGGGAAAATGCTACACAGTGACTGTTCCTATCAAATCATTTTTAATATCCTGTATATAGCTTGATTTTGATTTGTTCATCGTTAGAATCTATCTATCAATCAATTTTCCCGTCATCAGTAATTTATTTTCTTATTCCTCTATCTTCAGAAAGTATTAGTCAAGAATTGATTATATTTATTAATAATGAATCAATCTATTGACTTGGAAAAATGAATATTCAATATCGATTATAAAAATAAAAATATCATTAATAGTAAAATTAAAAAATCCCATAAAAACTAGTACTATTTAATAATTTAATCAAATCTGATTATATTAACTATTTATTGTAAACAATAGGAATAAAGAATTAATCCTATTGAATCAAATATGAGTTGAGATTTGTCTTGATATAATTTTAATTTTTTAAAATAATTAATTATAGGAAATTTGAATATAAATATTAATTTGATTGAAAAATGTTAGAATTTTGTGTTCACTAGATATATTCATGAAGATTTTAATAAATTTTGAGTTCAAATATATGAAATAGAAAATGAATTTAATATTTAATATCCAATATATTCATTTTTATTTTGAAATTTTACTTATATATTGAAAATTAACTTAAATATTAATTATATCAAGTAACAATAGTAACATAATAGTTTTAATATAATTGAATTATTATTGAAGATTTTATTTATCAAGTAATAAAAATAATATAATATTATAATGAAATTTCGAGAGGGATATGGGATATGATTCTATCAAAACCTTTTGCTGCATTTAGTAAACAATTTGTCTTGTTCAAAATTTTCTATTATATGTAATAATAAACTTGATTCTAAACGTTTTTAAAAATTACAAATTATTATTGTTTTTGTTTTGAAAATCAAAATATTATGATATTTTTTAATTAATCAAACTAGTAATAAAATGGTGATGAGATTTGAAATCTAGTTAACATTTCTCATTATATAAGAATATTATCGTTAAATACAATCAACATCTTATGGGATAATATGCTGCCATCAACTTTAAATTATTAATGATGCCCAGTAAACTTGTAATATATAGGATATTGGATTTGTACGATTGAAATTTTTTATTATCAATAATAATTTCTACTATATTTGATTTTCATTAATATATAATATTGGGTAGTTGAATTTTGATTTTTATCCAAAAATTCATAATGTACATATACTTGTTTTAATTAATCAAGTTATTGAGTTACTGTCATTAATGTAATAAAAATAATTATATTTCGTTTCCTATGTTGTGAAAAATAGTATACATTTTGTAATTAGTATTGTTTTTGATTTGAAAAGTAAACGAGTCGAAATATTTCAAAAAAAAATCAAAAATATGAATTGATTCGAATTAAAATGTAATTATATTGAAATAGCTCTTAGATAGAGATTTAACTCTATTTTAGTCAATATACTCAAATCATATTTTGTGATCGATTTATATAATTATTTGTTAAATATTTTGAAATAATATTTAAATTCTTTTTGTCGTGCCAATATTTTGCAAATTTAGTAACGTTTGAAATGAAAACATAAAATTCTCTCCAGAGGAGAATATAATAACTTGTTTTCTATTGAATAAAATTTCATATATAATATTTAAATAAAACTGAATTTTTTTGGAAATATCCAACAAAATTTTGCTATATCATTATAGACTTGTTATATAATCCACCAATTATGAACCAAAATTTTCAGTTTATGAGATTCTAAAATTTATTGAAATTTATAAAAATCAATATATATATTCGTGATCCCAAAGTATATAGAAAATTTACAAACAGTGAATTTATTTATAACTCAATAAGTATTATTTTAAACATATAAAATTTCTTTATTCTTGTAACCATAAGACTAATAGTTGTTCAAAATCAAATCCAGTCTGAAAATTTATTACTTAGTTAAGTCATTGTTGGATAATAATCTATCATTTCTGACTAATAATAAGGGTTCTCAAATGATTTCATATTCAAAAAAGACAAAGCTCACAGTATCTTTTAAAAGCAAAACTTGTCAAAAAACTTATTTCTTACCTGTTTTCTCTTGATTATTATTCTCTCCATCCTTAGCATTGTCCACCATTACATTAATATGACATCATCTCAAATTTTAGCATATCAGTTATATTAATTAATTTCAAGATTTTTTTTTACAAATTTGGTAAAAAAAACTTGATTTATTTAATTTTGTATGTCTGAATTATTGAAATTATAGAGTATAAATAGGCAATGTTTTCGTTTCAGTTAATTAACTTTACTCATCAATAAAAATATAATAATAATAAATTGAGAACAATGCAGATACCATTACCAGTATTTCGAGTATTAAATATCATTGCCGGTTTACTATTAATCATTATAGGTGTAATAAGATGTATTGAAATATCTTTCTCCAATATTATTTTAGGAATCTATGCCATCGTATTCGGTTTAGTAGTATGTGCACTTGAATTCAATGTTCCAGAACCTATATCCAAGTACTGTAACTTTCTTCTAGTGCCTCTCGGTAGGGGTTTATTTTACATTTTCTTATGCGCTCTCGTCCTTGGCCCTTACTGGTACGGAATTGCTACCACTATATTCCTCTTCGTCTTGGGTATTATTTATATTGCCTTGTCGTTTGTTGCTCCTCAACCTATCACTCATGGAGGTGCTACATCCGTTGTTTAATTAAATAACTTAATATCTTAATACTTACCTGTGAATAAAGTAAATAAGCTTTGAGATTTTTATAAAGGGTATTTATATTTTTAAACTGTCTAAAATTAGGTCATAGTTACTGTTATATGGTAATATCTAATTCTTTTAATATATTTTGTGTTTCTTGGTAATGTATAATTCTATGATATTTCAAGATTGGTTAATTTCAATCATCATGCGCAAAATAATTAGATCAAACCTCCTACATCCCTTTACAAATCTTGTTGACTGCGAATTTAATAATTCAATTTTGAAACTGAAACCACAAATGCCTTAATTTAGATATTATTCATTGATTATGCTTAATCAAACTTTATAATTTATATCAACTTAAAATTACTGAATTGTAATTTTCATTAAAATGTTCATCATTTTTTCTATATAATTCTGATCTATATAGAATGATTTGGGTTAATTATAAAATTTTATACTTTTATCAATTAACAATTTTTTAGTATAAAAATAGCCATAAGATAAACAACGCTGAAATATTATTATCATTAACAGTGCATTAAATTTCACAGAATATTAGATACAGATCAATAATAATATAGTGAAAAACATATTTTAATTGACAATTAACAAATTTATATTTTAATATATAAGTTACTTTAATTAGTTGGATAAATTGAATACTTGATTCATTTAATAATGCAAACATTTGTTCAAGTTGAATAAAAATATATTGTTTTTAGTTTAATTCTCACCTAATATATTATTTATTTTGTACTTATTGATAATTTGTACCAAAAATTAATGTTTATGATTAATTTCATTATGTTGTTTATTGATTTATATTTATGTATATTATAAAATTTGCAAAACTAGATTTTAATATTTGAAGAATAAAAGATAACTATAGTATACCGATAATTCAAAAATTTTTCATTAATAATATACTTAATGTCATATAACTTCTTAAAAAATATTGAAAATTTGAATCAAATAGATAAATCTTATAGAAATAAACTATATGAACCATAATTTGTAGGGTACAATCTTACGCTAAAAACATAAACTATCCATTTGTATTGATTATCACTCAAGCTTTAGTATTTATATAAATTTGAAATATTCCTTACTAAAATGATTAATATATATATTTATGAAATAGTGTTTTCAATATATATCTATTCAATACAAGTGTTTAAAATATTTCATTAAAAAATCTATATATAATTTCTAATAGCTTTAGAACGTTGCCTAATACACCAATATGATTTTTTGATATAACTTGATTATAGTGATTTAAACGTATTAGGTTACTTATATTTTTAATTATACATATTTTTTATATTATATTTATTGAAATCTTATCCAAGTTATAATAATGATTTTTTACTAATATATATAATTAGCAAATTAATGTAAATAGAAATAATTGGAATTTGACAAAATAAAATATTTTAATGATATGAATAAAGTTAATACTTTAGAGAAATAGAATAAGATGGAATTACTAAAAATATTCACAACACCCTAATAAAAGACTAAAAATATTATTACAATATACCAAAATATCTTATCCGATTCTTTGTTTATTTCTAATTAATAGAAAAGGCCAAATAATCATTAATATTATATATACAATTCGAGTATTAATTCGTATATTACGCAAAAACCACATTTATTTTATTTATTATGCGACATTTACGAGATATACAGTTACGAAAAAGATTCAAAGTATGATTATTAGTAACATATACCATATATATATCTAAATAAATTTTAGTAAAATTATCAAATTATATTAGTCATATCTAGAAATATGTTTTAGACTTATTAATAATTATCCATTTAAGAAAGATTATAAGGTCAAAATCTATCACACTTCTAAATATAAAATTTTATCAACTATATCAATTATAAAATTGATCGGACATATATGATAAAATTTTAATTTTGAAGAATAAATAAAAATTAATAATATATTATTCCAGAGTTTACCGAGTTAATAATTTTAACACATTTCTATTTAAAATTTAAATAGGAAAAAATTTTGATATACAATATTAAATACATTATATACTTCAAATTACATTATAATAAGATTGGAGTTTTAATACGATATTAATTAATAGCTCTTATTTTAGTTTTGTCATATGTATTTAAAAGACATGTAATATTTAGTTATTTTATTCGAAATTAAATAAAAATATCAATATAAATTTAAATACATAGAATTTTTTGTAAAAATAATAATTTAAACAATTAGTATATAATATGGTTATATGGTATAATTTGAGAGTATTTTTTTTTTCAAGTTACAAATATCAATATATATCTGAGAAACTTTTCACATTGCAAATTTCAACAAATATCCATATGTCATATTCATAAATTATTAAATTTGATTCAAAATAAAGTAATTCTAAGAGTAGGTATATATTGTATTTGTTATTAAAAATTAATTTATTTAAATATAATCTAAATACTATATTGTAATTCAACTAAACAGAATGACTTTACTCTAACCGAGTCTTTAATTAGTGTACAACAGATCTTCCAACACCATCAATACCTGCAATTTTAGCCGAAGGGCCAAAGGCATTGTTTTTACCACTCATGAAAGAATCACCGAAGATTGCAAGATTTTGATTATCGGAAGAATCAGTGTTTTGACCTCCAGTATCTCCTAATCCAAGGATACCGCTACGTCTGACGTGGGAGCTTCCAACACCGCTGATACCACCAATTTCGAGGGATGGGACGAAGCTATTGTTTTCACCAGTAAGGATGGAATCACCTTTGATAAGTAAGTTTTGATTCTTGGAGCTATCAGTGTTAGTACCCCCAGAATCTCCTAAACCAAAAAAGCCGCTACGTCTTACGTGGGAGGTACCGACGCCATCAATTCCCGCAATTTTGGCTGAGGGACCAAATTTGTTATTTAGACCACTCATGAAATCATCTCCGAAAACTGCAATGTTTTGATTTTGAGATTCATCTTTGTTTTGACCCCCAGTATCTCCTAATCCAAGGATACCGCTACGTCTGACGTGGGAGCTTCCAACACCGCTGATACCACCAATTTCGAGGGATGGGACGAAGCTATTGTTTTCACCAGTAAGGATGGAATCACCTTTGATAAGTAAGTTTTGATTCTTGGAGCTATCAGTGTTAGTACCCCCAGAATCTCCTAAACCAAAAAAGCCGCTACGTCTTACGTGGGAGGTACCGACGCCATCAATTCCCGCAATTTTGGCTGAGGGACCAAATTTGTTATTTAGACCACTCATGAAATCATCTCCGAAAACTGCAATGTTTTGATTTTGAGATTCATCTTTGTTTTGACCCCCAGTATCTCCTAATCCAAGGATACCGCTACGTCTGACGTGGGAGCTTCCAACACCGCTGATACCACCAATTTCGAGGGATGGGACGAAGCTATTGTTTTCACCAGTAAGGATGGAATCACCTTTGATAAGTAAGTTTTGATTCTTGGAGCTATCAGTGTTAGTACCCCCAGAATCTCCTAAACCAAAAAAGCCGCTACGTCTTACGTGGGAGGTACCGACGCCATCAATTCCCGCAATTTTGGCTGAGGGACCAAATTTGTTATTTAGACCACTCATGAAATCATCTCCGAAAACTGCAATGTTTTGATTTTGAGATTCATCTTTGTTTTGACCCCCAGTATCTCCTAATCCAAGGATACCGCTACGTCTGACGTGGGAGCTTCCAACACCGCTGATACCACCAATTTCGAGGGATGGGACGAAGCTATTGTTTTCACCAGTAAGGATGGAATCACCTTTGATAAGTAAGTTTTGATTCTTGGAGCTATCAGTGTTAGTACCCCCAGAATCTCCTAAACCAAAAAAGCCGCTACGTCTTACGTGGGAGGTACCGACGCCATCAATTCCCGCAATTTTGGCTGAGGGACCAAATTTGTTATTTAGACCACTCATGAAATCATCTCCGAAAACTGCAATGTTTTGATTTTGAGATTCATCTTTGTTTTGACCCCCAGTATCTCCTAATCCAAGGATACCGCTACGTCTGACGTGGGAGCTTCCAACACCGCTGATACCACCAATTTCGAGGGATGGGACGAAGCTATTGTTTTCACCAGTAAGGATGGAATCACCTTTGATAAGTAAGTTTTGATTCTTGGAGCTATCAGTGTTAGTACCCCCAGAATCTCCTAAACCAAAAAAGCCGCTACGTCTTACGTGGGAGGTACCGACGCCATCAATTCCCGCAATTTTGGCTGAGGGACCAAATTTGTTATTTAGACCACTCATGAAATCATCTCCGAAAACTGCAATGTTTTGATTTTGAGATTCATCTTTGTTTTGACCCCCAGTATCTCCTAATCCAAGGATACCGCTACGTCTGACGTGGGAGCTTCCAACACCGCTGATACCACCAATTTCGAGGGATGGGACGAAGCTATTGTTTTCACCAGTAAGGATGGAATCACCTTTGATAAGTAAGTTTTGATTCTTGGAGCTATCAGTGTTAGTACCCCCAGAATCTCCTAAACCAAAAAAGCCGCTACGTCTTACGTGGGAGGTACCGACGCCATCAATTCCCGCAATTTTGGCTGAGGGACCAAATTTGTTATTTAGACCACTCATGAAATCATCTCCGAAAACTGCAATGTTTTGATTTTGAGATTCATCTTTGTTTTGACCCCCAGTATCTCCTAATCCAAGGATACCGCTACGTCTGACGTGGGAGCTTCCAACACCGCTGATACCACCAATTTCGAGGGATGGGACGAAGCTATTGTTTTCACCAGTAAGGATGGAATCACCTTTGATAAGTAAGTTTTGATTCTTGGAGCTATCAGTGTTAGTACCCCCAGAATCTCCTAAACCAAAAAAGCCGCTACGTCTTACGTGGGAGGTACCGACGCCATCAATTCCCGCAATTTTGGCTGAGGGACCAAATTTGTTATTTAGACCACTCATGAAATCATCTCCGAAAACTGCAATGTTTTGATTTTGAGATTCATCTTTGTTTTGACCCCCAGTATCTCCTAATCCAAGGATACCGCTACGTCTGACGTGGGAGCTTCCAACACCGCTGATACCACCAATTTCGAGGGATGGGACGAAGCTATTGTTTTCACCAGTAAGGATGGAATCACCTTTGATAAGTAAGTTTTGATTCTTGGAGCTATCAGTGTTAGTACCCCCAGAATCTCCTAAACCAAAAATGCCGCTACGTCTCATGAGACCAAGACCAGAAATTCCTCCAACCAAGTTAGATGGGTTGAAGACGTTGCTAGTACCTCCCATGAAATCATCACCAATGGTGGAGATGTGTTGGTTGGAGGATTGGTCAGTATTTTGACCTCCTGAGTCACCCATTCCCATAATGCCACTACGTCTTACGCGTGAAGTACCAACTCCATCAATTCCACCAGTAGCAGACTTGGGAGCGAAGGTATTCTTCTCACCACTCATGAAACTGTCACCAATAGTATTCAACACTTGATTTAGGGACTCATCTCTGTTTTGGCCTCCGGTATCGCCCAAACCGAAGATTCCGGAACGTTTGAGGAGTCTAGATGCGGCAATTCCATCAATCCCGCCAGTAGTAGATTCTGGAGCGAATGTGTTATCTTTGCCAGTCATGAAAGTGTCGCCAATTGTATTAATGATTTGATTAAGTGATTCATCTCTGTTTTCACCACCAGTATCACCCAATCCGAGAACACCGGAACGTCTCACTCTGTTGAGAGCAATACCATCAATACCACCAGTAACAGATTCTGGAGCGAAAGTGTTTTCTTTACCATCCATGAAGCTGTCACCAATGACATTAATAATTTGATTGAGCGATTCATCCCTATTCTGACCACCAGTATCACCCAATCCGAGAACACCGGAACGTCTCACTCTGCTGAGGCCAATAGCGTCAATACCGCCAGTAGCAGACTTGGCAGCAAAAGTATTTTTCTCGCCGCTCATGAAACTGTCACCAATAGTATTCAACACTTGATTTAGGGACTCATCTCTGTTTTGACCTCCAGTATCGCCCATACCGAAAATTCCCGAACGTTTTTCTAAGGAGGGTAAGGCAAGAGAGGATTGGGTGAGGAGGGCGATAACGAAACATTGGATTAAACTCAAGTTAGTCATTTTAATAACAAACACAATAATTAAGAGGTTTTATAAATATCAAATCTTGAGATCTAATTATAATTTAGTTTTTGAAATTCGCGACTAATATTAGAGGCGGTTAATATATAAGAGGATATAGTAAAATAGGATAATGATTCTACTAAGTTCTTTAGCTAGGTATATATACAAATTGACATGCTTTCGTAGGTTATGATTGAAAAAAAGATCAAACAGTCGGATGATTAAAAAATTTCTAGGTTGAGTTTATCAAACTTCAGACTTGAATCGTTAAATTTCCTACTTAGTAGTGACAATTCGATTGAATATAATTGATCGCTTATAATTTATATTTATATGGATAAAATAAAAATTATCAAACATTATTAATTTGTATTAAGTCTACTTTATTTTTAAATTATTAGAATTACAATGATATATTTTATTTGTGATATTTTGATTGATATAATTTTATTTGAAAATTGTGACTATTAATTTAAAAGGACAAATAGTTAATCAAACTTAAAATTAATATTATTACTAATATAGTTTTGATAAATTACTAAATGCAAACTATTTAAAACATCTAACACTTGTTGATATTATTTAATAATTAATATATTAACATTATTTTTTTATCTAATAATTCAACTGATGTAAGATGATCTAAGATAAATATTTTATCGGTTAGCAAATTTCCTAATTAGGTAATTCAAATTGGAGTCCTACAGCTCCATTTAGTAACTTATCATGAATTTCAAATCAAATTTACCAAATTTGTAGAGAAAAATTCTTAACAGAAAATTCAAAAAATTTGAATCTCAGGAATTTAATTAGGTTAACCCATGTCAAATAAGTGCAAATAATTCATACAAATTAGCTATAAATGCTTTTTTAAGGGATATTAGCATGATTAAAATTTTATTATTGAAAAATATTTAGAACAAAAGAACTTAAATTTGGATAAAAATTTAACCAGAATTAAATGATCATAGAATACTTTTGACCCCAATTGAAAATCATCTCCACACTAGAAATTTTTGTACGGATGGCAAGAATTGTCCCCAATGGAATTGATAACGAATTGAGTAATACATCATACTTTCCAAGACTATTAGGTAAATTGGACTATAAATTTTTTCTATAAATATGATCTTGATGCCAATTTTACTATGAATTTGGAACTCTAGCAAAAAAAATATAATGAAAATAATAGTACAATTAATCATATTTATATTTCAAATACAATGGACAATGGCGCAGTCGTGCTTCTCCTACGATCTCGTAGAAGAATGCATCAGTGCCATACGCATGAATATACAAAGATGTCCAGCTGGGGACTTCAGCTGTAGGTGTAATATATCCAGAGGATTCAACAGTTGTTTGGGTACAGGGCCCCACTGTGCTTCGGAGTCTTCAGGACTCGATTTATTACGAATGACTGAGACAGAAACTCAGAGTTACTGTAATGCTAACGCCCAAATTGTCCGCCAGAATGCTGGTGTAGTTTCCGTTGAACCTAATAGTCCGACGCCAGTATTTCCAATATTAGCCCAAATTCCAATGGCTACGGATCCTTCATCATCTGGAAGTCTGCCACCCCATATTATGAATAGAAATTCTATAACTCGATTACCATTGTATAGTGGTAGTAACAAATTAGAATTATCTAGTAATTTAATAGTTTTTAATATTTTATTGCTGATAATTGGTATTATCACAAATATAATATAAAAATAGTTTTTTTAAAATTTAAATTTATAATAATAATCGGAGATTAATTAATATATAAAAAATAAAAGATTTTAGTCTTTAAAATTCAATTAATAAATAAAATTAGCTAAATTTTTTAGTTTATTGCTAAATGATATGATAATCGAATATAGCACAAGTAATATTTTATTAATTTAAAATAATATATCAAATAATTATAACAAAGTAGATAATTTAATATACAAATCGATTTTACTTTATTATATATTTATAAATAAAATCGAACGAATATAAGACTGATTCTTTAATTTTAATATTATATAATTATTTGAAATCATAGGTCTTTATGAAACATGATATTTTCAGTTTAGACTCAGTAATAATATTTCATTTCAAAAATCTTTTTTTCCCAAAATTACTAATTGATACCTTTTCTAGACAATATACAATATTGATTTATTAATATCTATACATTGAAAATGAGTACTTTAAATATCAATAATCAAGCAATGTTTCTAAAAAACAAGTTATTTGCAATATTATTCATAATTAATTGATATATAAAATTATTTAATAATAATGAAAATAATGAATAATTTAATTAATTCAAATTCCATTTCAGTCATATAATTTTCAAAAATATTATTTAAAAGAATTTTTTAATTTATATAATCATTTAATCATTATAATAATAAGCAAAAGAAATTTTTCTTAGAATATATTGTAAGAATTCAAAAAAAATTAATATAATTTCTGGAAACCTTTTTATTAATCATATTTTTACAAACAGTAATTATGAAAAAAATTAAAATTGGCAAAATATTGAATCAATTTATATTAACAATTATAAAGTTCACACTAATAATTTTTTTAAGAATAATCTTTTATTAATAATATTTCGACTCCATTTGTAATATATGGTAGAGTTTTAGTTGCTTTCTTATTACTATTTTGTTATGATTCATTTAAATAAGATCTGAACTCATCTGATCATTATTATTTTATTCTTGTTAGAGATATATACTCATTCTAATTTGAATATTACAAATGAATAATAGTTTAATATGATTATATATGAGCTCTAATTGATAATAGTTAATATCAAGGTAATAAAGGGATATTTTGAGTTATTAATTACGAGTGACATATATCATTTTACAATTGATTGAATAATATTCATTAGCTTCATGACAAGGTATTGTAATTGCATTAATGGCTATAAATTATACTGGTCATCAATATATTGAATATAAATATAAAAACATTTACTTCCAAGATAGATATTTGATATTAATTGATATCAGAATCAAATCTGTGCTATAAAATTATACTCAACTTCATTACAATTGAGTTGAAAATATCAAGTAAACATATCAACAATTTTTTCCAAAAATATAGACTTTTTGTCTCAAAATAATTTTAGCAATAAAGCTATAAAATATGATTTGGAACCCATGTCTAAACCAAAAATTCTAATAAAATTATATGGAGTTCAGAATGAGTATATTTTACTAATTATTTCAAACATTAGCAATTTAATAAATTATTAAGATATTTAACAATGTTTTTTGTATCATTCATGATTACACTTTTATTGGAATCAGTTTAATTTCATATTTACATAATTTGAAATAGAACTTTTGTACTTATTTAAATTCACTTATTATTAAAATTTTAATCTTTAGCTTTATATTCAAATAAATTAGATCATGACAATCTGAAAATATAATTTAATTTGTTGAAAAAATCTTAAATTTTTATATACTGTAATAAAAATAAGTGTAATTAAATAAATATATATATTAAATACATTAAAATCACTGATACTTTCATTTAATATTATAATGATTTTTATTTTAATTACTCTTAGTAATTAGTTTAAAATCATATTATTTCGTTAAAGGAAATTTAAAAATGTATATTGGAATTTTGATGAGTAAATTTAAAGTTGAAAAATATCTATTTGATACAATTATAATAGAATTTGTCATTAAAGTGTATTGATTATATTCAATTAATATAGTATGACTAGTTGATTTTTGAACTTATATAAAGATTTCATATTGTTATATTAATTTGACAAATACATAATTATAATGGTTAATTTATAAATGTAATAGTATTATCTTTTGGATATGGCTTTAAATTATATATTCATTAAGGTAATTGGAAAACATCTAATATTTGAAATTTGTATAAATTTGATATTATGTAATTATAGCAAATAATTAAAAAATATGTATTAATATTTCAATTATAAATCATTTATTCCTAATCACCAAGGTTAGAAAGTATTATAAATTATTGAATTTAAGAATAAATTATATATAATAATTAACATTAATTATAGTATATTTTCAAGTAAATTTACGACTCAATTTTAAATTCTTCAAAAAATTTTTCGAATAGGAGAATATATTTAAAAGATTAGTATATATAACACCATAGAAGACGTTACTATTAATTCCACAGATCTATGATAGAAATATCAATACAAATTTTAATAATAATTTTATCTAAAAATTGAAAATAATACGTTAAAGTTATTAAGATTTTATTAATATTAATAGTGTCAACTGTAAATAATATTAAATATATTTCACTTAATATAGAATCATTTACAGGTAGCAACTTTTTAAAAAATTATAATTGTTTTAATAACTTAGAATGAGTATTTAAAGATAATATACAATTTGAAAAATTTCAGCTACTTATATTATTATTTTAATATATTAAGAATAATAAGCTTAGCATCAATTAAAAGAATTTATAATAAGTATTAATAAAAGTATCAAAACTAAATAATCATAAATCTTGCTATTAAATACGAAACAAAAAGTTTCATTATATTGAAATAAAGATGAGAAATATAGGTATTAACAAAATAGCCAAATTTAAATTATTGATAATCAATTTGTTTATTCAAAAGTAAATATCATATTTACGAGAAAATAGTGATTTTTAAGAAGGACCTAGGCGGATATTTTCAACGTTTCGATTCATTTTATATATTATTCTAATAAATTAGAATAGCTATATGTAGAATTGATGTTAATTTTTAACAAAATAACTCCACTCAATAATTTATTCAAAGTTCATGATATTATTTTTATTGGAAAAATTTTTATTAGAGTTTTTACCAATTAAAAATTTCAAAATTTGTTTTTCTCAGATAATGATGATACACACTTTTTATATAATAACCAAATATGAACAAGGTAATAGTTATATATTATAATTATTGAGTTTCAATATTTACTCTCAATTCTTCAAAATTTATTTATAAACATTTATAAAAATCAATGAACATAAGATAATATTAGAATTTTTGGGATCTCATGCTTAAAGATTTTGATTATTTGCAGCTTGGATTAATTTCTAATCAATAATTAAGTCCTTAATGTATTCCAAATTATTTTAGTTGGCAAAATCGAACATTATTATATTATTATAGTATAATATTTTATTGCTGTTGTACGATTTTATAATGGTAATGATATTCGAGTTTTATCTAGTGAGTAGAAATTATTTCAATCAACTTTTTTAGTTCAGATATCTTATAGATATAATTATTTTATTAATAATTCTTTTTAATATTTTAATAATATTGAAATGAATATTAAAAAAAAATAATTAATTGTATATTGGTGTTTATTAAGTTTTAAAAGAATTTTGAATATTTTTTGAGTTTAATTAAAATTTAATAATTTGTCAAATTGAAAAAATAATATATTTATTATTAATGATTTTCATTGAAAAAAATTAAAAGAAAATAATTATTCAAAAAACTACTAAGTTTTAAATTTATAAAATAATTTAATAAAATATATAATTTAACACTCAAGTTTATTGTTTAGAAATGAACTATTATTTGTAAAATGTAATGATAAAAACATTTTTATTAATTCGAGCATTCTATATGATATATTTTAAATTTGTATAGATACATAATTTAAAAGAATCTAGATATTCCAATTTACGTGTAGTTGATTCATAATATAGATATATTACAGAAAAATTTGATAAAATAAATTTTGAATGATCAAGGGATTTGTATTTAATATTAAAAATTAAAAATTAAATAAATATAAAATGTATATAAAATTAGAGAAATTAGAATTAGAAAAAAAATAAATATATAGTTATTTAAAAATAATAGTAACAATGTGATAAATAAAAAAGATATTAATGGAAATAAAATTGTATAAATAATTAAAGTAACTATATTCATTTGTTTAAAAATAGGGAACGTGATTAACCGACTATAGCTCAGTTGGTAGAGCGGGAGACTGTAGTTTAAGCTGTAATCTCTAGGTCACTGGTTCAATTCCGGTTGGTCGGATAATTGGTTATTTAATAGTTTTATCACATTCAATTATTATAATTTTTTCTATTTTTCCACATTTTTCATTTTATACCTTAATTTTCTTATTAACAAATTTTTCATACATAATTTCACTTTTTTTCTTATTTCACAATTCATAAAAATATATATTTCTAAAATATTCAAATTTTATCAATAACTAAAATATTAATATTTTATATAAATAATGTTAGTTACATTATAAATTGATACTATAGTTATATTTAAAATATTTAATCTTTCCAAAAATTCTCAATCACCAGCACAGACCTTTGGCTCTAAAAAAAGAAATCGAAAACTATTAGCCAATATGAATTGTTAAATTTCAATATCAAAAACAGTATGGACAAAACTCTAATGAATTTCCATAAGAAATTTTCCTAATATAGTATATCATTACTATAAAAGTATTTTTTTGATATAATTATTTTTCTTAATATAGTAAACCAACTGCCTTCACCATTGTAACATGTGATAGTAAAATTTTTAGCTATAATTGTTTTTATAATTTTTAAAGAATTATCACCAATTATTTCGTATATTAGTTCAAAGTTAACTTAAAAACTTTAACAAATAATATCATTATAATGATGTAATTACCTTATTTATCATAAAAACCAAGTCTTAAATCAATCTGTATTATGACAATATCAACCAATCATCATCCCCAATTGAAAAGCCAACTTAAAGATGAATAAGGAAATTAAAACTGGCTTAGTAATAATTTTCAATGAATGAAATCATTTCAACTTTTCAATTAATTTTTGAAATTAAACTTAAATTATAATAGTTGACGTCAACTTTGTAATCAATGTTGATTATTAGTAGTTTCTATTGGTTAATCTTAATTTTTAACAGTATATGATCATTGCAGGGCTAGTTATATTGACACTATATTGACAATTGAAAGTGTCAATGAGCCAGCGTGATTTTTAAAATTAATAAAATGATGAATTATTTTAACAGAATATTGCCCTAAAGTAAAACTTAATAAAAACAATCCAAATATTTATATAATTCATGTATTATTTAATTCATTAATCTTTATAAAAATGTGATCATTATTAAAATAATTTCTTGATATCAACGTTTTCATCATATTTGGAAACTATGTAATTTTGCTTGAATATATTACATAGAATTTATCACAGATTTTGAATAATAATAATATCAAATAAGTTAAGCCAAACTTAATGAATATTCAATATTTGATAATATATTTTTATTTCAATAAAAATATTATTTCATCATTATATAGACAGAATTATATAATTAATAATAATGGATATATACTTAGTTCTCTCTAGAACACATATGTTTATTTTATAAAAATAGAAAATATTGATAGCAATATACTTACAAAATTAAATCAAATATATTTGATGCCAAAAGTCATGTTAATTATGAGTTTAATATCTTATATAATTATTTTTTTTGATAAAAGATATATAAGTTTGTGGTATCTATTCTAAAATTAGTTTTTAAATAAATATTTCAATTACCTATAAAAAGTCAATTATGAATCAATTATTTGATTATATAAATGACCAATAAATATATATTTAAATAATTATCTAAAAAAATTATAATATATATCAAGAAATATT
>JNEM01016057.1:0-10284 GCA_000697335.1 Conidiobolus incongruus B7586
TTCTTTATTTTAATTTTAAAAATATAGTATTATTTAATTTCTATATTGATATTAATATTAAATAGATATTATATCAATTATATATCTAATTATATAAATTCTTTCAAATTTTTCATATTATTTAGCTTTTATATAAACATATATTTTGAAGATTTTAGTTGGTTTAAAAGAATTATATCTATTAAAATATATTTAATTTATTTAATATTCAAAATAGATAAAGACCATATATCTTATTTTATTAAACTTATTAATTAATTTTCATAAAAATATTTTATTCCTTATTATTTTTTGATTTTATCAAAGAAATTAGTTATATTGTATATATTTATTTAACAGATGTTTTCTATACTTTAATTTTTATTCAGTTTTACATTCTTTTCACCAAGTTCCAAAATTAAATTTATTATTTGAATGATAGATTTTATTTCACAAATGAAAAATAATTCATTACTGTATCTCATTTGACTAGTAAATTAGTTCTTAATTTAAAATTTGATTAAAATGTAATTTTATTTCCAATTAATTTCTTAATAAAAGATATATAACAATTTTATGATATATCCGGTGAATTAATATATCAGACATTAATTTGTTAATATGAAAATAAAGTTAATTCTCATTCAATATTTCAAATTTAATTTGTTTTAATAATATAATATAAGATTTTAATAACTAATATTTCAAGGCTCAACATTATATTATTATTTTGATATTTGTGCAATATAATTATATATTAATATTATTTTTTTTTCTGATTTATTTCTTAAATAAATGTTTTATAAAATTCATAAAGTAATGGTGTTGATACTTGTTATATTTTAATGTATTTGTATATAGCAAATAATGAAAAAATTTTAACCAAATTATACTAGAACTATTGTTAAATCCAAAATAATTATATGGCATAAGAAAAACTATGTTGAGTTATTTAAATAAAATTTTTTTAAATTAATATAAAAATAATGGTTGAAATTTCAGGTATCCTATTAAGCAAGACAGACTATAAAATATTTTTTACTATTTTCCTTTATTCCTAAAATACTGAAATAACTGTAATAATTAACATAAATAAAAGAATATAAATCATTTTGCATATTATTTATTAAAAAATAAAAATATGCAGATATAAATTGACCAAATTAAAACTAATAAAATAATATATTCAAAAAGCTAGGTTATAAGCATGACATTTATTCTAATTAATTGAATTAATAAATTCAAAGCTAGATGTAAGGTGAATTGTCAAACTACATAAAGGAATAGTATAATGAAAATTATTCAATTGATTAATTTTCAGATGATGGTGAATTGAAATTTGAGACATCGCAATTTGAATGTTCGGATGTCTAACACATGTTATAAGAATAGGTCTGTATTATTTATTGTTTAATATAATGGTGATATGTTAGTTGCTATTAGTCTACAATATAATAATTAAATCGAATGTTATACGAAATATAAGTAAATTTTTAAATTGAGGATGTGGTTGAACAATTGTGTAAATAATGTTTTAATTAAATTCATGCTGAGAGATAATGTCAGGCATTGTGAGCATGTGGCCCATACGAGTGATTTTTGTTTTGAGATAGTTGTTGAGTTCCGTCGGCTCATTGGGAGGAGTTTGGCCTCTGGGGGTGTTGCAGCAAGCTTGGGCATTGGATACCTGCCATTCTCTAGGAACCATTGGAATTCGCTTATTGATGCTAATTCCATCTTTTTGCAATGGAATCATTTTTGTTGGGTTATTAGTGAGTAGATCAACGCTGCTAATTCTGAGATCTCTTAAGATTGCAGTAGCCATTTCATAGGTTCTGCGATCAGGTGGATGATTTAACATTATATTAGCTGATACGGTATCATATCCTTGATCTTGAACATTATAAGCCCTATAGCTTTTGTTACTCTTATATCCATATAACGCTTTCAAAATGTATTACCTTAATTTATCTAATAAACCAATACCACGACCTTCTTGTCTCAAATATACAATGACTCCACTTCCTCGTTCTTTGATCTGCTTCATTGCCTCTTCAAGCTGTTGACCACAGTCACAGCGGACTGAAAAGATAGTTTCGCCCGTAAAGCACTCAGAGTGTATTCTCGCTAGAGTGGGTTCTTCTAAAGGACTTGGAAGTGGAGTTTCAAGGGGTAGAGCGCCTCTTTTAATTCGATCATCAGGAGTTTCATCGAGAGTTGGGATTTGTAAACTTAAGCTTTGAATCTGATCTCCGTAAACAATAGCAAGATGTTCCTTGGTATCCCAGTTGTTATGGTAGAGAAATAAGTAAAATTCTCCGATTGGAGTAGGAATTCTAGTTTTAACCTGACAGGTGATCTTTAAAGGGGGTTTAGAAGAATTATCTAGTGAGATGTCATTGAGTGATGTATTTATTTTATCGTCATTATCTGAAGTTTGACTGAGTGTACTTAATATGGGTAAACTATTTTTTCCAATCATACCGTTATTATTAATGTTAATCAATAATATTGTATAAAATTTAAAATGATTGTTTGAAATTAAATTATATTGATGGTAGTAAAAGCAAATTAATTAGTATGGGCCAGAATGAGGTATCAATTATTTATATGGGAAAGAGTTATATTAATACTTTTTCTTAATTTAGTAAGTTTTTAACTGTGGTTGGAATACAAATGCATTTGATTATTAATAGAGTCCAAAATTGCACAAAAGGAAAATAACTTAATCAATTTAATCGTCTTGATGTTATCTGATTGGCCATAACCTCTGAATATATAGTTGAATTTTGTTATTTTAAATTATTAAATTTGTAATATTGATAATATATTTTGAATATGGCAATATTGGCTGATTATTAGTAATTAAAATGGTTATTTTATTAAATATCTTAGCTTCAATTTTCTTTTCTATAATGAGGTAATTTTTGCTATTGTTTCATCATTACTCTTAAAATCAATATTTTCAAAATTTAATTGATATTCGGGATTCAATCATAAGAATGTTATGATCCGATTGTGGAAGAAATGATTGATTTAGTTCTAAAAAACAGAAATTTCAAGTTAAAATCTAAATCATACATAGAGTATAGGTGGTGCTATATATAATCCATCATATATTAGAAAAAATTGCAGTGTAAGTTGCAATATTATTATTATTATTATTATTATTATTTATAAAATATAAAAAAATTGATCATTTCACAATTTTAAATGATAAATTTCAATTTGTTACATTTAGATAATAAGATAGAATATATTTCTATTAATATTCAAGATTATTTAATAATTCTATTATTTAAATTTCTTATTGGAAAATAAACACTATATTGATACTTGAATCATTAAAACTTTCATCTTATATTGGGTTGCTAGAAAACTGATATTATATGTATTAAGATCATATTTGATATTTATGTTTCTGAGTATGAAATAGATATATTATAAATAGTATATTTTATCTTTTTATCCAATAGATCTTTATAAATAATGGTATATTGATTGTTTTTATATTCAAGGATTTCCAACTCATTATTCAACATATAATGAAATATTTTTATCTATACACCATTATAATTATAATGCCAGATATAATTTTTATTTCAAAGGTGATATTCGATAAAATAAAATATAATTAAAATTAATACTGAATAATACAATACATGATATTTTAATTTCAAAAATATTAATTCTAATAACTAGGTATTATAATATCATTTAATATAATTTGTTAAAAAATATATACAAATATAAATTTTTTAATATGTATTTTTTTTTCTGTAGACTTATATACCAATTTTGCATTAATTTGTATATGTGATTCTTTCAAATATAGTAATGATATTTTATTAATTTATATTTTAACACTATATTATATCAATCAATCAATATATATATATATATATATATATATATAATAGTTTTATATTTCTAGTACCTTTAAATTAAGCAGCGTTGTTACTTAGTGGTGTAAAATATAATATTTAAATTTTCAATTATATAAATTAATCTAATTAAAGTGATTTTGTATTTTAACTGTCTAGTATTCAAAATTTTAATATAATTATATATATAAGTCCTAAAACAAGATTAGAGATACGATTGAATTTAAATTTAATGTTAATAATTGCTGTGATTTTTTACAGTTTGTTAATTATAGTATGCATTATTAATTATACTGCGAGTATAAATAAACCTATACATATGGTCTTAAAGCAAAATAGAAATAATAGAGTCAATATATGATTCATCATACTTTAATAATTTAAAAATTTTGGATTTTATACTTTATAATTTTATTATAATCCAAATTATAATTGGTTATTATATTTAATATTATATATTATCAGGTAGTGAGTGATTCGGAATTTTGCTCAAATCAGATTTAGATGATGATAAAATTATTGAATATTAATAGAATTCACCTGTAATATTTTAATATTGTATTACATCAGCTAATGAAATAAAATCATTTTTAATATTTATTTCAGAATATAATTACTAAGAAAGTGATAGTTTGATACCTTGATAAAGGAGTTATACCTTAGACGATGGAATTAAACCTACAATTAATGAATTCGTCATAATCAATAACAATTCAAATAATTCAATGAATATTAATGTATCTATATTGCAAAACCTTGAATTTATTAATAATAATTTCTTGATTTGAAAAAACAATCCCATAATTAATTTGTAATTCAAATGAATTATATTCTAAAAAAGAAATCCAGTCAATGTATTCAACCAAGTGTCATAAAGTATAATCAATAACATAAAATAATGGTAGAAAATAATAACTAAATATATACAACATGACGTGTAACTTAATTAAATATATAGGCTAATTCTCAAGATATTGCTGTTGGTGGTAGTTTAATTGCCTTTAGCACTTTTGTATTTGTTTATTACTCTTTTTGGGCTTTAGTGATGGTAAATGGATTTCATCTTATTTTAACTGACGTTGACTGACTCTTCTTTAGCCTTTTATCGATGAAGACAGCTTTTTACAAAACTTCTTTTTGCCCCGTCCCTATGTCATTGGTATTCCCATCTTTTTATTGGTATTGGGTTTAACCTTAATCTCTTTGTTCTTTGGTTCAGTAATGTTGAAAAAGAAAAACAAGAAAAAGTCTGCTTAATTTCTCATATATATTGGCATAATATTCAATTTAATTTACTCTTTAATATAATATTTTCATTACTAATAACACAACACTTTTTATTTATATTATAATTTTTATTTGTATAATGTTTTTAAGTTTAACAATGTTTAATTATCGAATTTATATCAAAAGTAAATTTATCATCAATATATCTTCTAACCAACAAATATCATTTATTATTTTTTTTCTCCATACTACCTATATAGCTGTCATCTTTAAAATTCAATTTATGAAATATATTCAATTTAGTCTCTTTTAGTATAAATTTTTAAAATTTTATAATATTGAAACATTTGATTATATTAACTATTTCATCTATTCTCTTATTCTCTTTAATTTTAATTGATATAGCTATTCTACTAGCGATTAATCATTTTTGCTTTTATGATATCTGCTCAGTTTTGTTTTTATAAAGTGATATAAATCAACTTTGAAAATTGTTTAAAAAATTTCAATTCATCAATTTTATTTTCAGATTAACATATTATAACAAAATATTAATCTGAAAATTCTTAATTAATTAATAAATTAATTAATTAATTTTAATATAAATAAGAATATTAATAATTAATTTATTGATTACAATATCCATCCTTTAAAACAAATAGAAGATATTTTATATTCAAAATTTGTGATATTTCAGTTGAAAGTATCACTCATCATTTTCTGAATTATTCAACTAAATATTTGAATGCATCAATGAATTATATTTTATATACATAAAGATAATCAAAAAGGAAATATTCAAATATTTTATCAGTTTAATTATTAGCTATTTATTGATGACTCCAATATATAAATGTTGATACTATTAAATAAAGCTATTTATATATAATATTATTAAATTTTATATGATTTTGATACTAGATTAGAATAAAATAGATATATTATAAAATTAAAAATTTATTATATTTTGATTAATTAGAATTAGTCTTAATAACGTTTTAACAATATTTATTGAAAATTCAAATATGAGAATATAATGAAATTTGTAAATAAATATTGATATTTGGAAATATAAAATTTATAAAATATTAAATTTCATCACATAGTATTGGATACTTGTAAGATTGTATTTTATATAACACATCTTGTATTTTATTATTTTTACATCAAGGAATCTTATAATATTTTTTTAACTAGTCTACACTATGAAATTTTTTTATTACACATTATTTAATAAGTTTATTGGGAAAACACCCAATTAAATGTTTCCAAAACTTTACTATTGATGACTCAATTCTTGATTAATATTAACTAAAAATATTATATGTAAAAAACTTATTTTTAATGTATAAATTAAATATTTGAAAGATCAAATTATTGGAAAATAGCATACAGATAAATACTTCAATCAAATATATTTATGACGCTAAATGTATATGATATAAATATGATATAAAAGCAAATTCATTCAAAATAAAACTTTCAATTATACAGGAGTTTTAAAATATTATAAGTATCTAGATTGATAAAAATTCTTTTTGATAATAGAAAGATTTTATCTATTTTAATGATTGAATGAATTAAAACTTATATCAATAAAATCTTTAAAAATAATAAAATAATAATAATTAAATAATCCTTTTTGTAAACAACCCGTAATATAAAATAATCCAAAATATTGAAAATTTAGAGTAAATGGAATTAATCCCACAATTTAATAATTAATTTTTATATAAATAAATAAAAATTATGTGTAATTGAGTCTTTGAATAAATTGTAGTATTTGAATAGAATTAATTATTTCACATCTATAGATAGATATTAATCCATTTTTAGAACAATCTTAAAAGAAAACCATAATACAATTTTGATTATTTACAATTTCATATCATAATAACCAATTCCAACTTGTTTCAAATTCAATTTGAAGTCAAAATACATTATGTCAAATCAAGAATCTAAAATTGAAAAAATAGATACTGTTGATAAACGCTCCAAAAAGCGTCAAAAGAAAATCAGTAAACAAAAGCCTTCTGAGAATGGAGAAACTGAGTTAAAACATAAGGTCACAAAGCCATCCAAAGTTCCCAAGGATTGCTCCTTAGCTATTACAGATCTATTAGCCAAAGTTCCTCAACTCAGCTTAAAAGAATTGGGAGGTGGTGAAGGCTTAGGAAATGGGGTCATTTTGCACAAAAAACAGCTGTTCATCCCAAGACAATCCAAAATTGAAATATTCCACACCATCACCCAGCAATCCATCAACACTCTGACACCCGTCCTCTCCACCGAATTCACCTCTATCCGCAAAGTCCAATTGGCTCCCATCGATCATGCCCTCTACTGCTTAACATCCGACGGGCGCCTCCATTCATGGCAAGCTCCCTACACCCAATCATCTGATTTCATCTCCATTAATCAGACCGTATTGGACTTCCAGCTTGGCAATGGCCAGCTGAGTTTGTTGGTTAGAGACGAATCCAACCAATCATCTAATCTTAATAGGCCAGCATATATAATTTACTATGAAACTACAAAATGCGATAATCCTAGCCTTCCTCGCAAACATTCTGATTCCACATTCTTACAATCCCTACAGATTCAATTAGGAAATTGGCATTTGCACAAAGTTATCCACATCCCTTCAAATTGCCTTTCATTTAATGAGCATCCTGGTTTTCCCAACGTCTTATTTACATTTGTCGATGATACAATCATATTAATCGATCTTTCCAAGGCCACCTACACATCCTATAAGCATTCCAGACCAATCACAGCAATTGCTATCCACCCTACCCTGCCTCAATTTGCCTATGCCGACTCTTGGGGTAAAATCCTATTGAATCAATTTTCTGTGGACCAAGATCAGCCCAAGATCTTTTCTCCCAACTGTACCCTACATTGGCATAGTCAATCTGTCACCTCTTTGTGCTATCTGTCGTCCGGAATCCATTTGCTATCTGGAGGAAAAGAGTCCGTGATGGTTCAATGGAACTTGGTTGAAGGTACCACCCGACTCCTCCCACGTCTTCCTCACTCCATCGCTTCCATTTGTCCCTATGGTTCCAAATCATGCGCCATCCGATGTGATGATGGTAGCGTCACAGTCGTCCATGATGCCCCCGATTTCCAGCGCCTCACTCAATTCAAAGGCATTGATGCACCATCAGACACACCCCCCATCATGCGTTTCAATCCTCGTACTGCTGAGCTTTCAATGGTCGCCCAACACGACCAATTGGCCTTTTTCCATCCAGAAACTCGCCAACTTACTGCCACCTTCAGCACCACCAACCTCAACAAATTCCAGAATACCAATGCCAAGCACCAAGCCATCGATCCCAGAATTACGCAGTTCGCTTACTCTCCATTCGGTGATTGGCTCATTACTGCCGAATCCTGGAATCCCATTGGCTTTCCCTCTCAATGCACCCTCAAGTTCTGGCACTTTGAGCCCTCCCAAAACTCCCACAAACTCATTACCCAGATTGTGGCCCCTCACCAAGGCGATATTCTCAGCCTTAAGGCCTCACAGCATCCTTCAGTGGGATTAATTGTTTTGAGCTTGGGTACCGATAACTATGTTCGCACTTGGACATTGTCCTCCAATGATTCCGAAATTCATTGGCAGTGTCTTGTCACGCATCAGCATCCCTCTGCCAACAAATTACTTGATCTCGATATTTCGCAAGATGGTACCTTGTGCGCATTGACAAGCGAGTCAAAAATCGTTCTTTGGGATCCTGTCGCAAATTCCACCTTAACATATTTGTCTCCCACATTACTCTGTCCCCAATTGGTCAAGTCTTACTTTGTTCCAAACTCTTCTTATTTAGTGCTCCAGAGTGTGTCCCATGTTACAGTCTTTAACTTAATCGACAAAACTCCGCTATGGAACTTGGAACTCCATCCTAAGCGTGTCTTGATCGATCCCATCCATGGTTGGATTCATTGCTTGATTCCTAACAACAAGATCAACATCAGATTGGTGACTTTAGACCCTCGCACTGCTGAGGCATTATGCCATTGCTACATTCCTATTCCTGAAGGTCAATTTCCAGAGATTACCATTGACACATCCAGATGGATCCAAGTACCCGGCGCTAGTCACAAATTATCCCAAGTTTATTTTGTAGATTCTTATCGTTGCATCTTTTCTATCGCTAGTCATAAATCGAGTGTTAAATCCGCCACTACTGTTACTCAACATGACTCTGTAGAAATTGATGGAGACATCACAACTCCCATCAAATCTGGATTTAAACGCACTTCAGCAGGTACTATGAAATCGTCCAGCTACATCCCTAACCTAGAGCCTTTCTTTGAGATTTTGCAAGCTCCTGGTCATATGCTTCCCAACTGTCAGCAAATGTTTGCAGCTTTGGTTGAAGTCGTCCTACCTCCTAAAGCCATGGATCAATCTGGTTCCATAGAGGTTGACTTTTTGAATGGGGTTCAGAATAATGAAAAGAATATAGAAGATCATCAAGAATCCAAATCTCGGACTCTCATTAATCCTTTACAATCTATTAAAAATATCGATACCATTTCCAGTGTTATGCCTACTTCGGACGAATTGGATCATTTCCTCAATGCTTCCAAATCCATTCAACTCAAGACCATCTCCACACCGATAAAAGGTAATTCCTTTCATTGAATACATCCATACCATTCTTATTAAGTATTTTTAATAGATACACTTCAAAATGGCACTCCTCAAAAATCTAATACCCCTGCCAAAATCAAAAAATAATTGTTTTCAAAAACATGACTCTTTGGTTTCACGAATATCCACTTGGTTTTATATTATATTACATATAGACATTGATTCCTAATAAATTATATATTGAAATTTCATCAATCAATGTACATACAATATCTTTCATTTATATCTTTAAACTTATTATTTTTTTCTGATAATTTTTCTACACAGATTTGTCATTATTATCAACTCTAAACTATGTTATTTTTAATTGTTTAATATTTATTATAATATATAAATACTTAAACTCACTAAATTTATTTTTTATCTTTCAATTATAATGATATTTAAATTCAATATTAATTTTATATAAAATAAAATATTTAATTATAGTAAAATTATTGATTAAGAATAAAGAGTTATTAAAATTGATTAATTGGTTATAAAAATCTATTAAATGAATATTTGTAAATAATATAAAATTAAATTTAA
>JNEM01016058.1:0-36084 GCA_000697335.1 Conidiobolus incongruus B7586
TAATATATTTGAAAAATCAGAAATTAAAAAATTTGCCATTTCTTAATTTCTATACTAATATATATTTTAATTATTTATAATTTTATTACTTAGTTTTCTGAAAATAAGAACTATAGTTAATCCAAATTTTTTTTCTATTATTTAGAAAATTAAAAATATTATTATATTGATTTTGTTTTAATGATCAATCATATATAAACTTTGAATATATATAAAAAACTATCTTGATCAATAATAGTATAAAAATTATTCTATATGTAATATTAAAATGGCTGAATAATTGATTTGAAATGGTTAATTTTGATTTATTTTTATATTTTTACTTTATATTTTATTTCTATATAAAAATAAGATAAATCTATATTAAATTTAATCATATATTTATATCAGATAATACATATAAATGTAATAATTCGTCAATTATATAAATAATATTATTTCAAATTTAAAAATCACAAGAACTAAAAATTAATTATTACTAGTATAATTAAAATTGAATCTATTAAAATTATATTTGGTTGATATAAAAATACAGTGATAAAATAGTATTAATATTCAGGTTTTATAGAAAACTCTTTTCGATCAACTATGTGAAATTTGTGAGTTTCTTATTATAAGGATTTTAATGTATATATTATTGGAACAAAAAACTGTCAAACTAATATGTAAACTACTAATTAAGCAATATTTATATAAATATTCAATAATTGATATTTAGCATTAATAATAATAATAATAATAATAATAATAATAATCAATTATGAAGCTTAATAATGATTCAAACAAAATCTATTTGACCGATGTTAAAATTTCAAAGTTATTATTAATATTATAATATTTTAACTTTGAATATTTTTCATGAATATTCTAAATAAATTAAATATAAACAATTATATTTACAAAGTTTAATCAAATTTATTTGAAATTATTATTAAAAAAATAGAATTGAAAAAATATTAAATATTGTTTAAGTATATTTATAATAAAATTAAATTTTGTCAATTTTAACTAATCTAAATAAAAATACAATTATTATATTATTTATATAATGATTATTTATATGAATATAATATAAAATTCAAATGCTGACTACCATCAAGGAAATTAACATAAGGGAAAGAAAAATCTTAATAGATATATAATATATATCTTATATAATCATTTATAAATAGAATTTAGGTTAAGTTTGTATCTGTTATTTTAAATATAACTAATTACAGTTGATGAAAGATTCATTATTGAAAGCAAATTTAATCCATGGTATTCATTAGTCAATTTATTTTGATCAATTTATTTTTTACTCTATTGTAAAAATCTTTGATTTTCCAATGACTGTTATTTTAGAATTGGAATAGCATTTTATAATACGCATATATAATATATTATTAAAAAAGTTGTTTTGTTTTAAATATCTTTTTTCAAATATACATATACATTAATATCCTACCCATTCATTTTGAATGCTAATGAAAGGGTGAATAAAAAATATAACCTTGTCTTGTATATTTCTTTAGGCGTTTGATGCACAAAGTTTAACAAAAATTTATTCTTGATTGAATAATATTATCCCCGGAATGGACTCTCGATGAACTATGGCAGTCATTTTTCCAGTAATGCGAGTTGTGATGACTTGAAGAAACAAACTAACGAAGAGGGGAGCATACTTGATAGGTCTTCGAGTGACAGCAGTAACTGCTGTGCGACCATAAGATCGAGTAGGATATGGAACAAGAAACTTTATGTGAAGTAGAATAGATCATTAAATAATGCTAAATGCTATAAATTTTCGTATAGGTAAAAGGAGCAAAGAAAGTAGGGAGAAAGGATAGATATTAGCCAGAGAGAAATCGAAGCAGGAATGAAATCCTATCAAGATGAGTATTTCGGGTATCATACTAGTCCTGGCTTCTAGGTTAAGGCATGACATTGAGAAAATGGAAAAGGTTTATAATTTCACGTCATGACAGATATCAACTTGATTTCCGTGATTATTCCCAAAATTGTTTATATTCAGGACAAACAATAAATTATAACCAGATTAAAAGTGATTTATGCATTGATTGTAATTTAAATATTTTGTGTATAAATAATTGTTATTTTCAAAATTTTAGATTTTTTTAATATCAATATATTTAGAGAAATTGATAATTCATTTGAAATTTTAGTATAGTTTAATTATAATGATAATCAATAATACTAATCAGTTCATTTATAAATAGAAAAATTGAATAAAAATTTTGATAGAAAATAACTTTAAAATTGAGGTTTGTAAATTAATTTATCATCAACATTAAGGTTTCATTTATACATAGATTAATTTGGTATCAGTATCATGCCATCACATATATCGCATAATATGCTTGGACCAATTATATTGAGAAATATCATAAAAAGGTTCAGTATAAATAGCTTTTACAAGTGTCTATAAGTTAAACTTTTTAAATAATTCAAAATTTTTAATTACTTAAAATAAATCAAAATGAGAGTGTTTGGCACCAGTTTTATTGGATTACTTTTAATTGCTACAAATGTCAATGGTATTGCAATTCGTAGAGGATTTTTTGATGACTTGACTAAAAGTCTTATTGGATCGGATTCTGGTAAAACTACTCAGAAGGAAGCTCCTAAAGTAGCTTTAAAAAATGAACAACCATCAGATTCCCATCCATTGGACGGTATCTTGGATAAGGCTAAGCTCTTTTATGAAATGGGAGTACCTTTGTTAAAGAGTAAAATGGACAAAGAGACTAGAACTCAATTTGAAGATATAACTAAACAAATTAAAGAGAATGAAGAATTTAAGACTTTTATGGCAGAAACTACAGAGCAATTTAACAAAATGGTTCAAGAAGTCAAAAGACGCAGATAAGTTTTATTTTGATTAAATAAATTTTGATTAATATATATTTCATCAAATTTTTTTTATCTAAACATTTATTTGAGTATTTTAGTATCCATTATATTTCCCATATTTTATTTAGAAAAATATGTTAATTTAAAAAATATATTAACCAAAGTTTTTAAGATAATTTGCTCATATATGTATTATTTTGAAATATAAGTTGGAATAAAATTTGTCAAAGGAATGCTATTTTATATTTTCAATATTGATTCTAAATTCATTAATAAATAATAGATTTTCATTAAAATTAATACTCTAGAGAATAAAAATTTATAGTTTTATGGTGGTTGATTAAATCGATTTTTTAATATGGTCTATAATTATTTTTTGACAGGTTGTTTTTGTATACTTTGAAAAAAGATTATAACTTCAAGTTATTAAACAACAAACATATCCCATAATTTATTATCCAACCAAATTGAATTAAATAATGTCTTTTCGTATCCATTGATTACAAAATACATTCATAAAAATTAATACGATTGCATCAAACACAGCAATATTTAACTAAAAATTCTATTATTCATAAAATATTATCAATTATAAAATAGTTGAAGATGTCGGAAAACCTTCAATGGTATGAAGGTGTGGAAAAACTTTTACCAAAACAACCACCAACAAAACATTCTGAACCTAGCAAAAAGGATCCTGCTCCTCTATTACCTAGCGAAATTGAAAAGGAAAAAACAAAGGATGACAAGGTTTTCAAAACAAACTACTCTGCTTCCACCTCTCAAGCTGATAAACAGAAACTACCAGCTTATCTCAAACAAGCTTCAAATACTGATTCTGATTCTTTATCACAAACTAAACAAGGTATATATTTATTTTCTTTAATTTCTTCTTTGAATGGTTATTTAGTTTAATTTTTAATTAGCAAATCCTCTCTTTAATGCTGCAATGAGAGAAATGTTCTTTTTCTCTGGTTCTCTTGTTGGTTTATTCGCTTTGGTATATACAAATATTTACAGCAAATTATCCAAATTTATTCCTTTTGTGGGATTAGCTAGTAAATTCACTATTTTAATTTAATATTTAAAACATATACTAATACTTATTTTAGCATATATTTTTGCCTTTTTGATTTTTATTCATCTTAGTCACTCTGCGTATAAGGTGATTACTTTACCTCCTACTATTGTTACACAGCCTGCTAAGCCCGCTCCCACCTCCAGTGAAACTGTAACTGAACAACCTAAAGAAGACTTTATCAAAACCATTAAACTATATTTAAGTATATTTTTCTCTTTTGGCGATTTTTTTAAAGGATTGAAGTCATCTTCGTCAAGTTCAACTGCTCCTACACCTGCTCCTACCGATACTACCACAGTTCAACCTAATCTTAATCCTGCTCCATTTGTTTTTCAACCTCCAGCTTACCGTCCTTTATTCACTCAACCTCAGGCTCAACCTCAGTAAGATTATTATTTTATCTCCTAAATTTCAATTTTATTAAATGATTTTTAGACTACAATCCACGAATCAAGCTGTCCCCTCCTCCAACTTTAGCGCCGCTCCTTTGCCAACCTTTCGTCCTACTGCTCCCTCCATTGCACCTGCTCCCACCCATCCCAAATATCACCCTGCTCCTCTTCCTACTTCTCACAAAGAATCTCAATATCAAGACCAATTGATTCCTGGCATGAGTTACCTTGATCCCAGCAGTACCATCGAAGAGTTCAAATTGCAAGACACTCAATATCAATTAATTCAACAGTTGCGTCATTGGATTTCTAAACAATTGTTAAAATCTTTGGTTGAAGCTATTAAAGGAATTGATCAGTTCCTCATCGAACAGCAATTACCCCATCTCACACTTTTAAGCGCAACTCTTCCATTAGAAGAAATGGTAACCATTTTTGATACTCAACCAATTAATACCAATTTTCCAACTTCTTTGAGAGAGCTTTACAAAATGTATCCAACCCACCCCACAATCCAAGGTAGATTACAATTGGAAAGATATTTGAATTTGGGTGAGTATGAATGTCGTGAATATATGATTTATCGTATTTGTAAACTTGCTGAAGGAGATTTTATGACTCACTATCGCTGGAATTCTGGTGGCGATGCTAAAGATCATTGGACTCATGAATATCCCACAGACAGCGAATTAATTTTCCATCTCTTCAGTACTTACATCGATCTTAACTGTAACCACCATGGAGCTAGTTGGTTGACCAACCGCAGCTTTAGCAAGGAACTTCGACTTGGATGGAATCGTAGACCTCACGATTTAGAGGGATTATTTATTAAGGAATTAGAGCCCAACCATCTCAAGTATGGTGTTATTGATCAAAACAGATTGCTCGATTTGCCTGAGGTAAATTTATCAATACTTCGTATGTTAAACACCAATATTAATATAAATCATATGAATTTATAGGGAAGATTCAATTTGTTTTTAACCTTGATTGTATACTTAACTTTGGTTAGAGACAAATTACAAGGACGAATTGGGTAAGTTAACATTTGTTTTAATAGCATTTAATATATATTAATATTACACATTTTAGATTATTTAATGCCAATAGTAATACCTATAAATTATTGGATGTATTAAAAACTGAATCTTAAATTCTAAGATTAAAAAGAAATTGGAAAAGCGCTTAAACTTATAATATCAGCCAATACGATATTTCGTTGACTTCATTTTATTAAATAATTAAAGTCAATTTGCTCATATTTTGATATAATTGGGAATATTAAAATGTATTATTTTAAATGAAAATAAAACTACCATGATCTTTAACATAATTGATTTTATTTTTATTTGACCAGTATGCAATTATAAATTTGGATTACTAAATGATAAATATCAAAGTCAAGTATAACATTATTAATGAATTGAAGAATTATTAATATAATTAAATTTAAAACCCAGTAATATCATATTGAATTTTTAAATAATTTTAAATTTTAGAATTTGATATTATAAAATTCAAATTTTGTATCACATTATTAATTAATAATTAAATTAATTAGATTGAATTTTAATATAAATTCAATGATTATTATTATTATTACTATTATTTTAATTTCGCCAAATTGATTAAATATAAAAAAAATTTTCAAATATAATTATATTAAAACTAATTAAATAATTAATTGATAAATAAATATTAAACAAAAATATTTTTATTTTTAAATTATTAAAATATTAATAATTTAATTTTTATATTTGAATAATAGTTTAATATATATATATATGTATATGTGTGTGTATTAATTGGTATATATTTCAACAGGTATAACTAAGAAAGGATTTTCACAATTTTAATATATTAAATGAATTAAGTTTATATTTTTATATTAATGAATTAATTAAAAGTATCTTTGTAACTGAAATTAAATTATTCTTTTTATTATATATATATATATATTTTATAAATTTTTATTTTTTTATAATTTTGTTTCAAAATTATTTTTTTTTATTAAATAGTATTTTTTAAAACTCTCTTAAAAAATTTCTTTTTTGCCTTTATTAACTAATAACAAATATAATGTTCAAGTAATTTAGCTTATTTAATGTAAATTTTTAACTTGCTTATTTTTCTTATAGCTTTTTAGTTTTTATCTTATTATTGTTAACTTGTCAAGCTCAGAGTACATTTGGACACTTTGACCCTACAAGGTTTGATAAGAAAAACTGTTTAAAAGAAGCGAAAATAATAGAAACAGGTAATTTAGATAAATTTTTAAAGTTTGAATTTGAATTAATAAATTATTTTAGCTAGATCTGATAATACATATATATTTATGTTTAAACACGGAACTTTAGACTCTGATAAAAAACAATTTATTATCGATTTATTATGTTCTAACGGAGAGTTCCGCTATGATCTATCGATTATTAACGGATTTAGTGCTAAAACCAGTAGAGCTTTCATTCAAAGAGCTGTTGACCAGTTAAATGCACCTTATGCCAATATTATCGAAGAAGTGGAAGCTGACCAACAGATTAGTATTGACCCTATCGAACGTGTTGGAATTGAGTTTTAAATTATATTTTTTTTCTATTGAAATTTATCAGTTTTTTATTATAATTATTTGAGTATATGGAATACTATTCTTTTTTATATTTAAGCAATAAATTAGTTATTCTATAGTATGTATTATATTTTAAAAGTTACAGAAAATAAAGTTAAAAATAAAATTTTTTTAATAATATATAGTATAATAACTAACAAAATACTTAATAATATATATATTAAATATAGTGTTGTTAATTCAAGTAATTATGGTTTATTAATATGTTAAATACATAATCATGATTAATATAATTGTTTTCATTTTGGAATTTCATCAAAACTCGAAAAACAAGTGACTTATGACAACCTTTTATATAAATAGTGATTATCAGATATTTGAAAAATAAAAATATTAGCTATTGCAAAATGTTAAATTAAAAATTGTTTTGTTCAAATCCTACTATTTTGATATTTGAATATTATTGTTAATTTAGAGCGATTCACCATTATATTTGTATTGGAGAATTTGATTGGAATATCTATCAAATCTTAATATAAGAGTTATAAAAAAATTTTTAAATGCTAAAAGTGAATAAAATAATTAAATATACAAAATGTTTCTTATTTTCTATAATATATTTTCATTAAACAATATCATTTGATTCCATGTATTACAATTAAACACATTATTAAAGTGCATAGAAACAGCCATGGAAAGTATCATTAAATTGAATATAAAAAATAACAAGAATATTTAATGTCATTAAATAAATATTTTGCATTTTATAAGAGTATCAATCACATATTAATTTCTTATTATACAATTGAAATATTTAATTCAAAATCATTCTGTAAATAAAGTACAAAATATATTTAAATACCTATAAAATTGAAATTATAAATAATATATTTTATATTATTACTTTGTAATTTAAATAATAGGAATTTTTTGTGATTGAAAAAAAATAAAGATTTTAATATATAAAAAGTAAAAATAAATATAGATTATAAAATTATTAATTTCTTTTATTTCTAATAACTTTTTGTTATACTTTTAATAAAGATCTAACATTTAAAAAATAATTCTTTTTATTAAAGATTAAAATTTAATATTTTATAAACTAATTAAATTTTCCTATAGAAATTTTTTTTATAAACTAGTTTTTTAATTACTTAAAACAATTATAAATACATAGGTTATAATTTAAAGAATATACTAGATATAGTAGTTTTCTCTAGTTATTTTTAATTAGAAAGTTTTTTACAATTTTATATTTATGTATCTTATAATTATCATGCAAAATAATAGGTTTTTTAAATTATATTAAGAATATTAACTAAAAATAGTTTTATTTAAAAAAATATAAAGTTTATTATTAATTGATTTTTTTTAAAAATTAAATAAGAATAAAATATTTTATTATAATCTATAATATCAATTAACATTTGTTTATTAATAAAATATTTATTTAAAAGAATTTATAAAAAGGGTTAATTTAACTTAATTTAATATTTTAATTTATATTTTAATAAAAGATTATATAAAAAAATTTAAAATTTATTAATTATAATAATTTATTGTTAAAGCTTTAATTTCTAATTATACCTTATAAGTTTTATTTAATAATAACTACTCTATCTTTTTTAAGCTATAGTTAAATTATAAGATATTTATTTTATATTTTTATTAATTAATTTTAATTTAAATTTTAATATATATAAAATATTTATATAACTAATATTAAAGTATCTTAATAATTCTTTAACTAAAATAAAAAAGTTTTTTTTAATATAAATTTTTATTTAATATATAATTAAAAGAATAATAATAAAATTAATCTTTTAGATTTTAATAAGTTTTAAGTAATTTCTCTTTTAACTTTAAAATAATTTATCTAACAATAAATTATTAATTTAAATAATACTTTATTATTAAAAGCTACTTGTAAATTTTAAATGATTTTAAAAGGTTTGTGGTTAAGTTTTACTAATACTAAAATAAAAAACTTTTAATGGTTATTTAATTTAATTATACTTAAATTAAACAACCAATTTTAAAATATTAATTTTTTAATCAAAAAAATTATTATATATATATATATAATTCAAAATTATTTATTTTCTTATTTGTCTTATATATATTTTTTTATTTAAAACTAATAATATGTTTGAAAAATCAGAAATTACAAAATTTCCCATTTCTTTAATTCTATAATAATATAATATCAAATTATGTTAATTTGAACTTGAAAAAAAATAAGAATAATTTTTTAAAATTTAAAATTATATTATTTACTGAAAATTATAATATTTTTACTATTTAAAGTGTTATGATTTATATTGATTTTAAATTATGTTTTTATTTTCTATATTTTCAACTAATATCCCTAGTTATATTTAATTGAAAATATCAATTCATTAATCCAATATGATTGATAATAAAATATACATGATATAAGATATATTAATAGGAAATATTATAAATACCATTGATATAATTTGGATATTAAAATGTTATAAAATAACATTCTTTAATTGATTAAATAATCAAAAAACTTGTAAAATATCAATCAATTCATTTAGTTTTAATCAATGTTATTTAGAACAATTGATTTAGAAAAATTTAAACATGAATAAGATAAATATATAAATATACTATTTCATAATGTAAGATTAATAATTCAAATATGAATAGTATGTATATTTCTGATTGCTAAATTATCTCAAAATCATTTACAAAGTTTTAAATCAAATTTATAATTTGACTATTAAATCAATCTAACAATTTTCAACCTCTTGCTGGTATAATTTTGCATTAAAAAATTATCTAAAAAATCACTTATTTCATTAACAAATATCAACTCAATTATGAATAAGTCACGAGGATTGTTCTTCGTTTCGAATTACTTGTGATAAGCTTTCAAAAACTAAAAACATATGATGATCAATCAATTGTATCATGATTCATTCATATTAGTGGATATTGATCTTGATACTAATTATATTTATTTAACGTTTGAAAATATATTTACAGATAATACCTCAAAATCTCTTAATATTAAATTGTAATTTATTTTTATCTTAAACTCTTATGTATAATTACCCTGATTTCATATATTATTCAGTTGTTGATTATATTTAACAATAAACTAATTGATATGTCATTATAAATCATTTTAAAAAATAATTTAAGTTTTATATTATATATATAAGGTTAAAAATGGATTGGAATACAAATAATAATATATCATCCTATCATAGTATGGCATGATTTAACTAGCCTTTTATTTATGATAATTTCAAGAAAAGATGACTCCTATTTATTAATATTCTAACAGATTTAAAATTAGGCGTGACAATACACAAATGTTGAATTTATCTAAGCAATTTATATTCATGAATTGAATTTCTCATTACTATTTTTGGGGATTGGCAGAATGAACAAAATGTTTAATTGGTGATGCTTAAAATTTGGTTTAAGAACTTGAGAGATTGGTAAATGCAAAAATGGAGTCAGCTGATTGGTGAAAATATATTGAAAAAGTGGGATTTTTAGTGGAATGAATAGTTGGACAAGTGCTAAATAATTTAATGTGAATAAATGGATTTCGACAACTAGAAGGTATAAATAGGTTAGAGATTGTAAGATGGGTGAATAGTTTTTTGGTTTTTTCTTTGGATTGATTTGTTTATTAAAATGAAATTGAGTTTGCTTGCTATCATTCCTGCTATTCTCTCCCCCATTGCTGCCCAAGCTGCTAAGAAGTGTGCTGCTCAAAATGTTGTCGATAAATGTGTCAGTGACGCTGAAGCTGCCATTAACCGCTGTGGTGACGATGCTGCTTGCACATGTGAAAAGCACCAAGCCTTATTGCAATGTTACATCAACTGCCCCGACGACGAAGTTAACAAGGGTAAAGCTAAGCTCCAACAATCTCAAGTCGATATTTACTGTAATGTTCCCGGCGCCAAGAAGCCCACTTCCACCGCTACTAGCGCTTCTGAAAAGACTAGTGCCACCGGTTCTGCTTCCGATGCCTCTAAGTCCTCCGGCTCCAAAGACTCTGGCAACAAGACCGAATCTGAATCCAACTCCCAAAACAAGACTGGCGATGCCTCCTCCCAATTCGCCAGCGCTTCCTTCCTCGCTCTCTCATTAGGTATTGTCGCTGCCTTCTTATAATTCTGGAATTAACTTTATCAATCAATCATTCATACTTTAAAAAATATAATTAATATAATTATACTTAGTTGAGCTATATTTAATATACCAATATATCATCATATTTATTTTAGCAATTTTTATTTATTTTCTTTTTTTTATAATTTTTTTATCAGAAATTAATCTTATTCAAATATATTTAACATCTAATTTCATATCTATTAATCATACTATATTCTCAAAATTATATTTTATGCTAAAAACGCCGCAATAATACCAGATATCATTCAATAACTAATATTTATTTATAATATATTTTTTTTATCCAATTATCCTCAATTTGAATTTGCCATATTTTTACTTACCAGTTTATATTAAATTTTAGGTTATTTAAAATTATAAGAGGATTTAAAAATTTTGTGTAATGTTTATAAAATTTGATAAAGTATACAAGATAAAAATAAGTGGTTCAAATTATTGGAAAATAAATAATCATAATAATAAGTATGTTAAAATTTAATAATTCCTAGTTATAATAAATTTTTGATTAAATATTTTCTAAACAACTTTGAGCTCATAGAAATCTTTTTAATCAATGTATAATCATAATTTAATAAAATCTTGATATAAAAATTTTTTTTATAAATTCAAAATTGAATTAAAAATGATTTTCTCTATTAATCTCAATTATAGTGAATATTCTATTTTGTATTATATTATTATTATTATTACTATTGGTTAAAAATCAATATCTGACTATTATCAAATATTGAAATAAGTAAAATCCTAATTATTAATTAAACTTAATAGTTAATATTTACAAAATTTAGTTAAATCCATAAAATTTCAAATTTTTATATTAAACAAATATTTCAATGCTTAATGATTTTATTCAAGATTAAAACTATGTATTCTATTAATCAATAATGATATTTATTGGATTAAAAATTATTAAATAATTATCAAATGAAAAAATATTCTAAATCAATATTAATCGTTGAATAATTTCAAAATTCTAAAAAATAATAATGGAATAAAATACTAGGTATAAATATCAATTTTTAAAAGGAAACACAATTGATTATACAACAAGCAAACTAAAAAATATTATTTATAAACCTATACTAAAATAAATAAATTAATTGTCAATATCCATATCATTATCCTCATTTCGATCGTGATTCCCATCAGTTGCAAGTTGGGATTGATTATTATCTAAGTGCAACTGGTCATCGTCAGTATCCTGATCGTCATCCTCCTCGTAATCTTCATCATCGTCGTCGATGTGATTGGAAGGCATTGCGGTGGGTGCTTCGTACTCCATATCACCATCGTCATCCGATCCAAACACGTTGGCATACTGTTCTGAGTCTTCGAAATCCATGGTAAATGGGTTGTCGCTGGGGTTAAGAGTGAGTTGGCCCATGAATTGATCAATGTGAGTATTGTTCATAGGTCGTCGGAATGCGTCGAATGGGTTGGATTCAGCTTGAGTGATGAAGGAGGTTTCACTAGCGGCTATGGGATTGGAATGAGACAACGGCGTTTCAACATTACTGGCAACTACTGATGCGACCTTGGGCTTCTGGCTGCTTTGCTTCTGATTCTGCTGGTACTTCATCTTGTCGTAGTCCCACTTCTTCACGAGGATCTCTTCGTCGGTGTCTTCGTGATTCGCTATCTCTTCCGGCGTTTCGAGGATGGCTTTAACTAGTTTGCGGATCTTGCGGGTGATCGCGTGATGATACCACCCTGAAGTCTCATCACATTCGCTGCGAAGGCCGTAGTTGGAATCAATATAGCGTCTTACTCTAGGGTGAATAATATCAGAGTATTGGTATTGGGATCTGAGAGTATGTGAAGGAGAATCGAAGATGAAGCTATAATCCTGATGACTAGTTTCTTGGAGCTCTTTGCTTTCAACTGATTCTCGAGGTTCAATGGCCAGTTTACGTTTTGCACGAGTAATTTGACGTTGTACAGCGATTGATCGAATGTCCAACACCTGATAGAACCTTGCATCAATATGTTCTTTGGGATTATAACCGTAGCGAACCCAGCAATCGCGCCATGGACCATTACTCATCAGATAAGCGACTTGAGGTAATAAACGTTCATAAATAATCCTCTTTTGCTTAGGGATTTTGCTCATAAAAGAATGACGTGCCCACACTGGACGTTCTTGAAACAATTCCTGAGCCTTTTCAAGTAAAGCTGACGGTATAGACGAGCGATGTGCCAAAAGTTGTGGAGATGGCCCCAAAGGAATATTATCATCGTCAAATTTTCTTACCAACATGAGAATTTTCGTACTCTTGCGCATATTTTGGTATTTGACAGAGTAGCTAGAACCATCTGCAGACTTTACCATCACCTTTTTCAAACTGGGAGCTTGCTGGAACTTATAGTCGAAATAGTTTTCCGTTCTGGAGAATATGGGAGGAGGTATGAGTGGTAAATTTAAATTGGAAATATCCATATCCAGCCACAGGTTTCCTTGCATAATGAGATCTTCTGGCTTTCCAGAGATAATGGCCTTCGTGAGCGGAATAGCTGGATGGTTCCTAGAGCATATATACTGGAAATCGGCTAAACTACGAAATTTCAAAGTGTTGTTAATCAGACCGACGACTTCGCCGTCTATGCTCAAAGTCTCCCCCTGTTCCAAATCCTCTTCAGTAGGAAACTCGCTATTTGCTTCCAAAATTCTAGTATCTCGAATCCTCTTCCTAATCCTCACTCTCCTAGTCACCTTCAACAAAAACTTCCTCGTATCGATATTATCACCACTTATCGGGTGGCTCAAAGGGTCCTGAGGTCTATACCTCAAGTCGAAAGCTCCCTGCCCCACAAAACTCTTAGTCAAGTTCTCAATCCCGCCTAAAGTTTCTAAACACTTGTTTAAGTTTCTGATATATCCGGGATATTCAACGTTAAATAGGAAAACGTTGGGTAGCTTTTGTTGGTCGGCTTTGTCGTAATCAGGTAACTGTATGGAATTTTGGAGATTGTTGGGAGGATCTGACATTTTATTTCAAGAAATTTTTAGAGTTAATTAAGGAGAATTAATTTCATAAAATATTCGTATTATTTTCTTGATTATTGATTTAATTAGTGACGATGATTTGAAATGTTGCGACTGATAATAAATTTTATAGGAATATATGGTAAAATTAATATTATGGGATTTGAATCACAAACTTGAAAAAAGTTAGAATTAACAAAATGATTAATTATAGATTGAAGATTCAATAATTGAAACAAAATTTTGAATATTTTATTTGGAATTAATACAGAATAATGTCAAAATGACACAGAAGTAAGCTTAGGTTAGTATATTTTCAATATGTTAGAATGAAAATAAAAATAACGAATTTTTAATAATCTTTTAAATATGAGTGAAATGATCATTGAGTACTTTATATTTGATCACTGGTAATTAGATTTTAAAGTATTTGAAAGAAAAAAAATAATGCATAATGACTCTGTTATTATATGTTGAATAGATTAAAAATATCCGCTAGAAATTCATAAATATAAATTATTGAAAATAATGAAGATATAATGAATTTAATCCCTTCTAGTATACTTCCTCTTGGGAGATTCGGTGTCTGATTCGTAGGATGACGATGAGGATTGGGATACAGATCTAGAGTTGGATCTTGATCTAGACCTCGAGCTTGAAGAATATGAGGAAGACGAACTACGACTACGACTACTTCTAGTAGATCTAGAATAGTCAGATCTATCGCTCTCCGATCGCGAACTAGAACGCGAGCTAACGGACGAGGATCTAAATTTCAATTAATTATCACTTCATTAAATAATTTAAGGTTGAATTTACCTTTCTCTCTTTTTTACATTTCCATCCCTAAATAACCATCATTAAAAACCAACCAAAAATAATTAATTTAACAAATTACTCATTCTTCAAAATACTCTCACTTGGTAATGGCAACGGTTTATCAATCTGTTTGGTTCTAGTAGGTCTCGAAACGTAAACTCTTTCGTTTTTACATTCATAAGTCTATACCTAATATTAACATTGTAATTTTTTAATGAATTTTAGAATGTTACCCAGTGACCAAATTGTAAACATTTCTAAAACTTTATTAATTGTAAATTCTATTAAAATATAATCAGTTATTTACTTGACATTGAGTTCCTTCACCACTCGCTCTGTTATTAGTATTGGATTTGCCTAAATTACGATATCTAAAAAATATTGATAAATGCATTATAATAGTTTGCTGAATGAATTACTTGTAACTAGGTAAATTTTTTCTGAAATTGTTATAACTCATTTTTGATTTGGATAATAGTAATTGAAATTCGATGGTTGACTTGAAATATTAAATTTAGTATTTTTAATATTGAAAATAATAATTATGGGATTGAATTCAATCTTAAAAAGTGACAAAAATTGTGATTTATCATATATAGATACATATAACATAATTGATTAAAATATTCAAAAAAATATGAATATAAAAGATAAATTATTGAAACTTTAGTAAAATTATCACGTGTTATTTCTTTCTTAACAATCGTTTAACTCGATTTTATCCCTTGTAATCATTATAGTTCTTTCGAAATTTTTCAATCAGTCAAAAAAAAAAACTTTCAATGAAATAATAATGAAACAGATAATGAAAATTATTTATTGATTTAAAATTACATTTGTATAATTGTTAATGTTGTTGAATATATTGAATTGTTACAAAAATTTACCGTTGATTAAAAGTTAGAGTGATGGTTCGAAATACATTGGTTAGAATTTAAATGAAAATATGATGACGTGGCTTAAAGCATATATGAAATAAAAGTTATGTTCTAATAATACAAAAAACTACCAAACAATCTAATCCCTATATACATTACCCTCAAACCAATCTCTATAAACCAGCTCTTCTTTATCCGTTGGCAGTGGCACCAACGCAGTTTGCACCTTTTTATCATTTTTCAAATCCCTAAAAAATTCACAATCCCTGTTGAGAGGGTACTCACCCGAAGGTATCTTACTTGGTTCCAAACGTCCTTGATTATCAAAAATATTGGGAGGGAACTCCTGTAATTTGTTAAAAATATCGGGAATGTCTAAATCGTTGATTTTGGGATGACAATCAATGTCCAGCTGGGATCCTTCGTTTAAATGGAATTGAACTCGGTCGTCATTTGGGATGAAGCTGATGTCGTTGAAGATAGTGTCGTGGGCTTTGGTGGGGCTGAGAGCGAGTCGGTTGCGCTGTGTAGGCTTTGTATATGGTAGCAATCGCTTTGTAGCAAGAGTTTTTAATGGATTATAGCAAGGTTTTGTCGGCGTATTCATATTCTGAATTGGCGAGATCTTGTGAATTTGGCCCATTTTGCAAGGTGACCGTATCGGTGTGAAGCGGTTGAAATTGGGACGTTTTGGCATATTCGTCTGATTTTGATGCATCATTTGAATGATTATATTGTCATTTTCGTCACTTGAACCTTTTGAGAAATTTAAACTGGTGGAAAATTTGGGGAGTTTGTCCTTAGCGGGTGTGGATGTCATTGGTTGACCATAGGTTTGTAATTTGCCATCCTTGTCAAAATTATTATCATTTTTTGTTGAAACAAAATTGTTAGTAAATTTAGACAGCTTAGTCTTGGTAGGTGTCGAAGTAGTAAGTCTGGGCTCGTTTGTGGGCGAATTCTCCTCGAACGAAAAGTAGATTTCATTTGATTCTGTACTACTTAACTTTTGGCAATCACTACGATCCGTTGCAGTATGAAACGTATCCTGACTCGGATCAATTTCCCCCAGACTTACCCCTATAAAATCTGGTAAGGTAATATCTGCCAAATTATTCTATACTTCCTGATTAATAGAAGACTTTACTAAATTTTTAATAATTCTTACACTTTCAGCTCTGGATTGAAGCGGATTCAAATAACAACCCACCGGCGACGCGGCCTTCAATTTGGGAACTTCACCTAAGTTGGCAGGTTTTGTGGGATGGGCATTCAAGTACCCCAATAAACTCACTTCTTCTTCTGGCTTAATTAGTTGACTTTTGAAACTGGATGGCTGATTCATATTATATTAAATTAGCAGTCAATTTTGGGATATTTATTTATTATGGAGTTTTGTGATTTTATTGTTGAACAATTGTAATCCAATAGATATAATTATAGCTGGTATTTAGGTTTTATGGGATTGACTATTTTGTTGATGAATAGATTGAAATGATTGGCTAATTTGAGCTCATTTTCGTGTAAAAAATCTGATATATTAACCAAAATAATACAGATTCAAAATTAATAAAACAAAATATTGGGATTAATATTTATATAAAATTTTAAAAATATAACAAATTAACCAATGAATTCAAATTTCAGTAAATACGATTCTAATTAGAATATATAGTTGAGCTTCAAAATTAATTATACATTTATTGAGCATATTTTTCTATTTGAATCTGATGACTAAAAATTTATTAAATTCAAAGTAATAATTGCAAGAATAAACAAAAGTAAAAATCAAATATAGAACATTAATAAATATATCAAAGTTGATTAATTTTTTAAAACAATGTTCAAAATAATCATTATTTTTTGTCAATAATTTAATTTGACAATTCCACTAAAAAATAATATCTATAGAAATTAAATTATATTTATAATTTGAAAAAAGTCATTGATAAAATGGAACAATAGCAATAATGTTTAAAAAAATCGATAATATAAACTCAAAAATCGCTTTGAAATGGAATAATTTTTTTAATAATGTTGACCCATCTTGAGTTTTATATGGAGTTTGAAATGTTACCAGAACATTGCTTAAATAATATAAATTCGGATGCGTGTTTCAAACAATGATATTAATTGAAATACTATTATTAAATTGAAATAATGTCGCACCCACTTTCAAGCACAGCCAAATTTGAATCATTTACATCGTTTTCTTAAATGAATACGGCTATAATCTTTGTTCATTAATAATTAATTGTAAATATATGAGATTTTATTAATTTATAAAGTGTTTAATTATAATAATTAAGAAATATGTTATCAGATATTAATCCTCATGTATTTCAAAGTAATAATTCAAAAGATATGATATAAAGTTATTACATATACATGGACAAAAATTGTATAACTTGGGATATTATTTTTCCTTTATCCTCAAATTCTTGTGGATTGAACAATTAGCCAATCAAACCGCTTCATGAAATTCAACCAATCACAAATTTAAGCAACACCATACGCGAAACTTTCATTCGGAATAATGATTGGGTCAATCCTACTCCCATAATCCTTGGTAAAAAATAACAAATTAATAATTTTTTTTGTATTGAGTAATTGTTATTCATCAAAGATTTATCAGAACATTCGAATATTAAACTGATAAAAAAGACTTTAAAGAAAATAAATCAAGTTAAATAAAAGAAAAAAGAAGGAAATTTAATAATAACTTCAGGAAAATTGATTAGGTAATCTAATTATTATCATTTATTATCACTATCTTATTATATATATATATAATTTACTAATATATTTCATTTATATAGATATCAAATTATATTAGAACTATTTCAATTTCAATTCCAAATTACTCAGTTAAAATATGACACAACCCAATGGTCGCCAACGTTTTATACCCCACATTGAGGGCACTACACTACTAGCCTACCACCCCAATGGCAACACGCTAGTCACAGGTGGTGGTGAAGGACTGATCAAACTTCACTCTAGCAACGTGGAGAACATGGAAGAGCCAAAATTTCTAGACCACGATTTTTCACCTGTTACGGGATTACAATTCACTGTAAATTTATCAAAGTATTTGGATGTTTAAATATTAATGAATTTTTAGGAACGATACATTTACATCGGTGGTGAGGATGGTACCGTGAGTTTGATAAATACGGCAACTCTGGAGTTTGAGAAGTTTTTGTTTAGGTCTAGTTTGCCAATTCGTCAATTGTCTTTGAATTGGGATCAGAGTCTTATTATTGTATTATCTGATGATCTCACAGTCAAGGCCATATCTACATCAGATTCTAACCAAATTCAAAGTTTGGAAGTTGGTAAGAAAAGTATTGTATCAGTCACCGCAAATTCCAAGACTTCAAAGCTTTTTGGGTTGGATACAGACGGTAACGTCTTGGTATGGCAATTGGATAAACAAATCACTGAAACTATTCCAATGAAACAATATTCAAAGTTGGGACGCTCTGGAATCAAATTAGATTCTGGCGAAATTTGCCACATTGATTGCAACCATCAAGGTAGTTTGGTAGCTGTGCCCACAGACAGTAATGAAGTGCAGATCTTCGATGCTAACAGTTTCCAGCCTTTGGCAACACTTGCGAAAGAGCCAAGGCCCTACTCAATTGTTAAATTCTCTCCAAATGGGAAATATTTGGCAGCTGTAACCAAAACCCCAGATCTAAAAATTTATAATTGTGATACTTGGCAACTTGTGAAAGAAATTCAGTTGGAGTATGAAGTTATTGATTTAAGTTGGAATCCCAAGAACAATCAGTTAAGTTTTACAGATTGGGAAGGTGGGTTGAGTGTAGTAGATGAAATTATCGATATCTCCGAAGATCTTATAAGTCCTGTTGCTAACATTTCACTCTACGCTATCAGTCCCAAAGAGGTTGATGAAGAACTAATGGAAATTGACAATGACAGCATCATTGATCCCGATCTAGACAATATTAGTATTAATGACGATGGTATATCACTCAATTCCGAGATGGAGAGATCGCCATCGCCACAACTTCAAGATACTCCATACCAGGTGAAGCCTAGTTTCATTCCAGGCTCTTTCGTAAGTACTCCAACAAATCAAACAATATTACATTTCACTACCTCAGGTTATATAAGACTGTCCAATGTCGAACCATCAGCTATCAGTGTAACTTATTTCAATCAACAATTCAACCAAAATATCAATATTGTCAACAGATACAATTACGATATGGGTTACATTTCCAACTACGGTGTCTTATTAGCACGCAATAGTATTAATGAAGATCCCGCAGCAATCTATTTCCAAACTACAGCTTTAGTTGGCGACCAAATGAAATGGAGTTTACAATTGGAAACTGGAATCAATATTGTTGGATTGTGCTTAACCAACTTAGGTCCCCTCATTGTCACTGACAATTGTCGCCTCCACTGGTTCAGCAAGAGTGGCGTCGAGCTTCTAGTACAAGCGTCGCACCACCAAAACTTTGTAAGCTGCAGTACCCACATCGATGGACGTATCTTCTTACTTTACGCAGACGGCTACCAATACAAATTCGTGATGTTGGAAGCTCTATCTCACGATGATATTCGAACCCTAGTACCTTTGACGGATGTGGCAATTCCCACTACGGACAATATCGAATGGATCGGATTTACAGACGAAGGCATTCCAATGATTTATACGTCGGACGGAACCTTCATGGTGTACCATATGGATACTTCATCAACTTCGGGACTCTGGTACCCCATTCTCGATATTCCGTACAACAAGAAGACACCATTCCATTACCCTATTGGAGGCAACATCGGCCAAATCTATCTCGTTTCCATAGATCGTCAAGACCGTTGGCTATCATCGCCCAACGTGATAAACGAACTCTGGAGCCTGCCACTGGTCATCACCACGAAGGACAAAGAGTGCAAAACATTTGAAACTGAACTCACTGAAAAGCGAACAATTATTCAACTTTTAGAAAATTTGCCAAGTTTGACACCCGATCAAGATACTTTGTTGCAGGAGACTTTGCTCGATAGGGATAAGACTATTATCAAGTATATTTACCATTGCGCTAAGCATCATATGGAGGCCCGAGCACTAGAACTCTGCCAGCAACTCACTAAAGTTGAAGATATTCAAAATGTTATAAGACTTGTTAGGGCTTTGCAAAATGTGAATTTGGTTCAAAAATTGGAAGATTATCTGGATCGTTTTACGGAAGATAGCATTAATATGAATGGTAAAAGAGTTGGAGATTTTCGTAACTATGGTGGTATAACGAAATATTCGAGATAATTTGAAATTTAATGGGTTAATTATCAATTTATACATTTCAATAAATTTTTTATATTTTAAAACTATAATTATTATTTAATATAATAACTTTTAATAATATATTTATTAAATTTAAATTAGAATTTATTCGTGAAATACTAAATTGAAAAAAATTAAAATCTCATAAATCTATTATTGACCTGATATGGTGTTTGAGGAGTGGAGTAGCGAACATAAAAACACTCGTCAAGATCTCCAATACATTGGGTGCCTGGGGGACATTGATTATCAGGATCTTTGAGGACGTAGGGATAGCACTGTGGGCCGTATACCGGTATGGTGAAATATCCCGAGAAATATTGGGGGTTGTAGATGGGTTTACGCTGTTTCAGCGCTTCGTCCCACTTGTAGCCAGGGGGACAATATTTGCTAAGCAAGTCCACTTGGTATGCATAGGGCTTTATCTTGATTTAAAGCAGTTCCAGGAGGAGATTAGCCATTGATGGGCTGAAATCCTGTGGTTGGAACACACATATTTAACTCCTTAACTAAATCATAGTTGAGTTTGAAATTTCCATTCTCTGGCAGGATTGGGGTTAAAGGAACACATTATTTAGTATTCTGATCATAAAAGTACCCTAGGCGACATTGATAAACTGGTAGCTGACCGTTTGAACAGCATTTAAACTTTATAGGATCTCAATAATAACCAGGTGGACATTTTCCAAGCCCTTGATTGGGGGGATACCAGTTCTAATAAGGACTAGGGTGTCCGTAGTAATTTGAATTTTGAATAATTTGAACACTAGCTTCTGCGGAATTTAATCCACCAACAAACAAGTGACGGTATGTGAAGTGGCGATGCTATGGTTTGTTGATTCATATCTAATTCATTTATATCACAAAACAAAATTTTCGTCATTATAATTAACTCTGTCCTTTTCAATCAAAGCATCAAACTCTGATGACCGAACACCATATATAATGGCAATAATTGCTTAAGAGAAAATATGATGAATCATTGTCATAAATTTTCTGAATAAATATCAAGTATAATAGAGTTACTAGAAGGTAGGGAAATAATAGAGAAGAGGAATTCTATGAGATACACGATATCATTGATAAAAATATTTCAAAAATTGCCAATTTTCTGTTATTTATATATAATATAATGATGATAAAATGTACTAATCTTCAATTTTAACTTATTATCTAACTTGTCAATTTCAATTTCTTTGTTCAAAATTTAATTGGAGAAATTAATGTACAGAATTTTCATGACAAAATATAAAAAATTAACAATATAATTCGAATATAAGAGTGTTGAGGTAATTACATACAAAATTTACTAAATATACTGATGACAGAAAATGACAGCATCCACTTTTGTATTACAAATATTTGGATAATATATGAAGTAATCTCAAGTGGTATATATTAAAATTGACAATAATTAAATATTTACATACAGTTTTTATAATCCATAGTATGATTTTCTAAAACTTAAGTATGTAGAATATATTTTATTCATATTATAATATATTATTAAATTATAAATTTGAACATTGTACCTTTCCAAAATTAAATGATTATCTGGTGCATTTTCAGCATCATTAATCTTATAATTTTGCTGTTAATCATTGATAATTGACTCTAAAAAAATGGATAAATAATAACTGTCAAATAAATAATCAAGAATTAAAATATATGCATTATGACAAATTTTGTAGGTACTTCTCAAAATAGACAATACTTGAAGCTCTTATAATATTTGTTAGCATCTATCATATTCCATTCCTGGATATTTCAATAATATCAAAGTGACACTTTAAATCGATTTAATAACATATTATAAAATGAAACCCAAATCATTTATAATCTCAAACCAAAATTAATTTCCAACGGTTAATTTTAGATTAATATCAGATTATTAAGTGATTCTATAGTTGTTAATAATATGTCAATTGTTATTATTCTTTTTGTTTGTAATAGTATTAATTGAAATATTGAATAAAGCTATTGTTTAATATATATTATTTATGATTGATTGGCATTATGAGCATTCAAAATAAACTCACATATATGGACTCTCGTTATTAGAGTTAATTTACAAATCTCAAAACCGTTGAAATAATCGCATTATAAATCATTTCAATGCACTCTAATCCATATACAAAGTTAGAATAATCATCGTTAAATACGCAAGCTTGATCAAACAAAATTTATATTAATTAATGTTTATCTTTTAATAAAACACTGATAGACATACTCAAATCAAAAACTTTAAACGCTGCAATTGTTATGTGATATATCATAAGCACATAGTAATTTCTGATATTCTAGAAACAGTTGTAATACTATTAGAACTCCAATCTCAGAATATCTTGTTAGTATAATATGCAAAGAATTAATATTTTATCATAACTCTGTAACTTCGGTCTCAGTGAATAAGTAACCTGGTTTTTCAAATTTCAGAAATAATATACTAAATTGCATGAATTCGATTTAAATATGGAATAAATCGAATTTTAAATAAAAATACCTGATATTTGAAAACACATAGTAAATTTATTAAATGAAAATAATTTAATTAATTCTAATTATTTATTACTACATAGTTGCTAAGTAATGATTCATTGTTAGAAAAACTGTGAATTTTAATAAATATATGCTAAACAATTATAATCAATAGATTTATGCAATTTGAAGATATATCCCTGATTAAGCTGAATGAATTAATGACACATAACAGATTTTAATATAAAAAATAAGATTCAAATTATTCCAAGTTACTTAATTGTATTAAATTGCTTTTGAATTTATTAATAATCTTAAATTTCATTAGCTGATATTTTCATTGCTTTTTTAAAATCATATATAAAATTGATTATATTAGATTAACTATACATGCTTAATCAAACAATTTATATATTATTTTCAGAATCAAAAATAATATTATTTGTGTGGTAATACTTAAAATATATAAAGATTAATATAAAAATTACATCAATAATCATGGCTTTAAATTTTTATCATTTGAAAAACAAATTTAATTGAAATCAATGAATAAAACCAAATTCATTGGCATTATATATCAATGTTTATATGTAATATCAAAATTTTTGTATATAATAAAACAATATTATAAATTTATTTTAATATATGTATATTTTTAAAATCGCATTAAACATATATTAATATTAATTTTCCCAAGTTCTTGAGTCCTTTTAAAATATCTTTCAACTACAATGAATTTATCCATTTGTTGAAATAGAATTTAATAAAGCGTCATACTTTTATTTGAACGATGTATATTTAAATTTGCTCAGAATTATGATGGATGAAAACCAATTGCTATGATCATTGATAGAAACATCTTCCAACCACCTGAAACCATGATATAAAACTACTTATATATTGATGTTACCTTTGATTATATTTATTTTGTTTAAAGATACTTTCAAACAAAAAAATTCATAATTTAATTATAAAATAATAGATATTAATTTTAGTTATATATCAATCAAGAGTTTGAATATTTTTGTTAAAGTACCAAAAAGTATTTAAATTATATAACTATAATAATTAATTTCAAGATAAATAAATGGTATTAATTCTAATGAAATTATAATTATATATTGAATCGATATAAAACTGAAAATAGAAAAGAAAATTGGTATTACTAAACTATATTATCAACATATTCATCATTATTTTAATAAGATCATATCAAATAAATTTTTTAAATCAATTTAAAAATATTCTAGATTATATAATAATTTGAAATTTTTATAACAGATTATCTAAAACACAAATAGTTACACTAATTTCATCAGCAATTTTCAAATTATAATATATTGAATTAATTTTTTCAATTATATTCATGATTAAGTTATAGAATTGATATAACTCTAATTGTTTATTAATTTAATGACTTTTTATTTGAAATTACAAAATTGAATATATGAGCATCAATTTAATGATTGATTAATCGTAATTAGTATTTGAAGAACTAAAAATAAACTAAATAGTAAAATTTATATCACTGAAAATAATCTATAAAAATTAGTTTATAAAAACATTATTGTGATATGATTTCGAACCAAAATTTATTGAAAAAATAATTCCATGCAATGATGAATTAAATATTATCAAAATTGTTAATTTAAAAAACAAACTAAATTATTAAAATATTCAAATGAAAACGATGTATATAAAAATGATTAAAATATTCGAGGTTGATGCTGAATTAGCATTAGGAATTATTTGGCCTTATTTGAAGCTTTAGCATCGATTGATATGCGAATGTTATCTAATAGCTTTTCTGTTGGAACACCAGATAGCTCCCCAGATTCTTGTTTGGTAGTGATATCAAACTCAGCTTCAACTGGAACATTGGTTGAGAATTGGTTTATATAGTTTGGATCAAATTCATGCAAATTCCCCAATTGCTCTGCAGGTATATCTTCATATTGGTATTCGCCATTTTCTTCATAGTATTCCTCTTCACTTAATTCACCAGGAGTATGGACTTCTCCTTCTTCGTGGAGGGGTGGAGGGGGAGGAATATACGAAAGACTAAGCATATCTAGCTCGTCTTCCTCGCTCATTTTAAATGAATTTTCGTTACTCAGTTGAAGACCACGTTCTGCGTTGACAAGACTTTCAGGTACCGAACTCTTATATACCAAACTATTACAATTGGATCTACGATCTTCTAAACCTTGCTGGAGTTTAGTTATGGATTTAGAACGGGGAATAGGAATTGAGTGGATATTAGGAGCTAACGAAGTTTCTGAGGGTTCGGCAGTAGGTTGCATAAGTCGTGGAGAGGCATTTCCAGCATCATTGACGCAGAATACATATTCGAACTCTGCCATCATCAGACTAAAAATTCCTGCGGGAACTGCTAAAGTAGGTGCGAATACAATACCTATATTCCTCAGCGTCATCTTATTCAACTCATGTTTCTCAATGATTCGGATTAAGTGAGCAATAAGTGTTCTAAGAAGGGTATAGTTGCATAATGGAAGTATACAAACTAAGCGGCCAAGTTCATTGACCTTATCAGCATAATTGACAATGTCAGTTATAGCGAGGAAATCCGGTTGCAATTTAGGTGTTAAGACACTATTAGGAAGTTCTCTCAGATACAACTTAAGTAAACCAGCAATAGTGTGAACATCATATTTAGTGTTGGATTTTAAGAGGTTGTAATCAGATCCGGAATCAAATTTTTCTTTAAGCTGTATGATGACGGATTGGCTTCCTGATAATCTATAAATACCCTCTTCCATTCTGGCCTCTTTAGCTTCCATATATTCAATACAGCGATGCACAACCGCTGGGAGCTCATAACCTATCTTGACTCGGCTATTATCAACTGCTACTTCTAATGGGACGCCGAATACTTTACCACTCGAGCCTGATCTCTTGAAAAAGTTTTTCTTGGTCCAATTGAAATGCTTTTTAGATTTTTCTGGCTCCTTATCTTTTCGTAGAACATCACCAAAACCAATTTTAACCTTACTCTTCGAGTTCAACATTTTTAAAGCTGTCGAAGACTCTGTAGGAGTAGTAGCTTGTGGACTCGAGGGGCTGGGTTCAGATTGTGTCGCTGGAATAACCGGATTTGTATCAAGCTTTGGAAGCGGTTTGTTATAATATTGTTGATCCTCAACTGAAGGCAATGTGTCCTGGGTATTGAAATTTGACTCCGGAGGAGCTGGTAATTCTTCGCCATCTTCAGATGGAATGGGTGGTAAAGCAGTATTATAATTGTTTTCCACCGGTCTTGGAGGTGGTAACATTGATGGTCTCTTTAGAATAACATTATCATTTACTGTAGGAATCGTTGTTGCATGATTTGCATCATCCTGCACAAGACCACCAGAAGAGAAATAGTTCAAAGCGACAGACCAGCTATCCCACTCAGTGGGATTGTCAATGAAGAAAATATGTTTTACAGAACCTGCCTTCTTTGCTTCCAAAATAGTAATTGAATAAGTGAAATTTTCGTAGATATCAGAATGAATAGAATTCACAATCGTTTTCATGATCTTGGATCCAGTTAACTTGATAGAACCAAGATAGAAACCATCCTTTGCTTCAAAATAGTCCATTACAGGTCCATTGAGAACAAAATAGCGTTGTTTGAGGCGTCCAAACTTTTTCCCACGTTTGAGAAGATATCCTGCTTTGAAATAAGTCTTGAGAGGACGAGTAGTGAGAGCATCTTTAGGCTCAGGACCTAATAGATTTGTCGATAAAAAGCTACAGTATTCTCGGGTCAAGCCCAATCCTGCATCTTTCAAATCATTAAGGTATTTCTTGAGTGCGAGCATTCTGGCTTTGGTTAGATGTGGTTGGTTTGAGGTAAACATGCTCTGATCTGGTAATTGGACATGGTGTGATTGTTGATACATCTTCATTTTACCATCCAGGTTCATAAAATCAGAATATTTCTTCTCCAATATCCAAAGATCAAATGGTTTACCAGGCTTTTCTGGGTCATTGCTAGGTAAGATAATGTAAAGGCCCATTACGAGTACTAGAACATTAATATTTTGATCATTAATTTTTGCTTTAAAAGTGATGGGTCTAATTTTTATATAATCAATATAGCCTCTCAATATTGAAATTCTTGAATCTATGGATAATAGAGTAGGATCACTAGGAAGGACAGGAATAGAAACAAGTGATTCAGAAACAGTTGAGCTAGACTCAGCGTTCGAAGCGGCAATCGAATTTGCACATGTATCAGGTTCATCATTGGTTTGAGTATCAGGAACATCTGAATTCGAGATAGATGGAATCGTTGATACAGACTGATTTGGATCAACACTTGGATCGCGATTATGTTGTTCCCGTTGTGATGAAGAGAGGGGTGATGTGTCAGGCGAAGTGGAATATAATTTTTCCATGCTGGATTTAAATAAAGAGGGATCACTGGTGTGTATTTTGTTTAGTGTGCGATGTCCATTGGTATTGGCCACAGCGGCATCTCCTTTCGCGAAATTGCTGGCAGGCATATCTGCCTCTCCGTGAGTTGGTTTTCTGACTCTACGAGATGATCTTCTAGGAGGAACTAGCTTTTTTTGCAACCTTGCAGAATTTGATGGGGGATCAACCAAGGGTGGCTGAGAAGGGTTGAAAAATGTATTGTTATGCATATTTTCAATTGAAGGAGCTGATCTAACAGAAGAAGGATGTTTTGATTGAAACATTGATTGATGCTCATAAGAACCAGGTTCAAATGAAGATATTGATTCTCTGTCAGATAAATCTTGAATGGAGCCAAGATTGGAAAATGATGTTGTTGAAGGTGGTACAACAGTTTGAGGATGATCAAGTGTTAATCTAAATGGATTTTTCTTACTAGGGCTGCTTTCTAGTGGAGGGGAAGGTGGTGAATTTAGATTATCAGGGTCTCCGATAGAGTGCATCGAAATATCTTGAACGTTGCCCATACTAATTTTTGATTCACGATCAGAATCTTCTAAATGAGATGGTTTATCATTGGATTGATGAGAATTTGTGGTTTCAACAGATAATAGACTGGCGGTGGAAGGGAACATAAGTGAGGTAGGAGATCCTAAACGGTCTTCTTCTTCTGAATGTTTGTGGTTGCTCAACCAATTGGTATCCTTTGATTCTTCATTTATGTTTTGAGTGTTATCTTGACCTTTCTCCTCATTTTCGGTTACTTCATCCTAAAATATTCAAATTATAATGTTAATTATATTTGAATAAAAATAATTTATGAATAAATTACAACAGGAGTTAAACTTGAAGATTTCGTCAAATCATTAGTAGGTGAAATAGGTTGAATTGACTTTTCTTTAATTGAAGAATCTACAGTTTTTTCGCTAAGTGATACTTTATCGGCTAGACTAGGAGAATGAGGTGTTAAACCTTCTGGAATAGAAAACTCGTTGAGTGAGGGACTTTGACTTTCTAAATTTGATGTTTTAACATTCACAGCACTTTCAGACTGAGATTTGAGTAGATTAAGACTTGGTTTAACTTCTTTGAAAGAATTCTCCCGTTGAATTTTAGGTTGTTCTTCACCGTTATTAACGTAATTAGGCATATCTTCTAGTGATTTATTTTTCAAAGAGTTATTAGATTTAGTAGAGTTTAACTTCTGCAACTGTTGAATAATAACTCTCTGCTTCTCTATAACTTTCCAAAGTGATTTATTCTGGTTAATAAGAGTTAATTTTTCCTCTTGACATTGCTCAAATTCGAAAAATGGCACCCAACGTTCGCCCTGATAAGTGATAATTTGAACATTACCAGATAAATGAGCTTCACTACTTATTAAATCTAGTTCGTTATTCATATTTAAATAAGATGAATAAAATTAAAAAGACCAGCTTAATTAGCTCTAAAATATTGAATAAACTTTATAATTAAAATGAATTAAATATAAATTAATGATAATTTAACATATAATATTGATATTTTGTGATATTATAGCAGATGATTAAAAAAATTCTTTCAAGGAGTAAGATAGTTAAATTATAAAAAATTTGTTTTAAATGCTAAATAGTATGAATTTAAATTAATTTTACATCCATTAAATGTGACAATTTTTAATTCTAATTCAGTGAATTAACGGATCAATTCAATTATATTATGTACGTTAAACCTTTGGTATTTTCTCATATTACATTAGTTAATTATTACTAGGTATAACTGAATATGTATTTAGTCCTTTTTATTCGCATAACTTTTAACTATTTCGATTTTAAAGTAATATTTAATTCAAAATCAAGGGATAAATCCCTCAAATTCTCATATTATTTGATTATTATAAAACATTATTATTGTTAAATCATAATAAAAACGTTATAGTGTTCTAATTGTTAAACTCATTTTATTATGATGTTGATAATAATAGATAATAAAATTCATATATATATATATATATACATAAACATTGATATTGGATACTCTTTACTTCATTTTCAAACTACTACAATTTTGATATTACTATTTAGTTTAAATTTGATTAATTCATAATTACACCGATTTTCTAAATCAAAAAATTCAACTCTAGATAGTATAATAATAAAGTATGTAAAGAATTCTAAAATATAAAATAAATAACATATCTCACCAATATTATAGTTCCTAAAATAAATTTAAATATATATTATTAATACTGATTAGAAAAGTAATATTTATATAATTTTGTTATTATTTACTATTGAATTTAATACGGAAAATTTTAAAACCTCTAAATTTCAAACTTTGTACTGATGGATTGGTAAGTGTGGCTAAAATTGCAACCTCAAATCCATTAATCACTAATGCCTTCTGTATTCATTATCGGTTTATTTATATGTATTATTACAAAAGTGTATTATAACAATATTTTTTATGTTTTGATTTTTCTAGATATATCATCTTATCAAAATTATATTAATATTATTCTCATATATATTAAAATATCCAAATATATTTTTGAGTTAGATAATCAAAATAATTCCATATATTTTAATATTTTGTTTCATCCAAGCTGCTAAATTTATCTCTCGAAGATTATGATTGGCGACAATTGTGATATTACATATTTTGAATCAAAGCGATATATCATAACATCAGTAAATTTATTCCAATAATTATGAATTTAATATAATGAAAAAAGATATTCAATGGTATATTTCTAATATGTCAAACTCAATATTCTAACAAATATTTGGCCAAAATGGTAAAATTTAGCTTATTTTAATTAATATCTAAAACAATTATGATTTCACAACTCTTAAATGATTCTCAAATATTATCCCATAAGGTAATGTGTTGAATTTGATTATATTAAATTTGGTTGATTAGTGACTAACCTTAATTAAAAATTACTTCATTTTCTATAAATTATTGCTGAATTTTTTATTGTATATATGTATATGTATATGTATATATCCACTTTAAATCATTGTATATAAGTTTAATCGGGCTCTTTTTTTCGTTAATTTTATTTTAATACACTTTATAATCTATTTTTTAAAATATATTAAATAAAACTAGTAAAATGATTTTTCATAATAAAATTAATGGCATCGATAATGTATTACAATTGAGTATAAATACATCAATTAACCCTCATGATTATATATGTTGTAGTTTCTAAATCAACACCTGTAAATATTACCAATCGACGCTATTCTACGCGAACTTTACTTTCTAACCCTTCGATTTCATGTTGTCAGATGCATTTTTTCAGCAAAAAAACTTAGATTTTAAAGAATATTATTCATTTAGAATTCAATGATCACCAAACTTTATGTAATATTTTTATTCTAGTGCGAGGTATGTATGCTAGCCAAATTGACTCCAATTTAAGTATATTCATTAATATTGGTTTTTATAATTTTATGGGGATGACCAATTCTATCAAAAGTTCATTTTAAAGGATTTTGAATCAATTTTTAATTCAAAATCTCATTATTTAAATTGAATAGGGTTTAATTTACCTAATATTTATATTAAAATATTTTTGCGGTTTTGGTGAGTTATCAAAGTATAGAATTAATTTATTAAACTTAATCTAGGATTGATTATAGTCAATTATATTTATTTGATACTTCTTATTCATAATCCTAATATTAGTTATACTTTGAAACATGAATTATGTCATGCTCTCTACTATTTAGATCATGAATTGAAATCAGAAGTGAATCATCTACTCGCTACGATTCCTTTTGACGAAATGAACCGATTGTACCAGTTGATGAAAGCTCTTCACTAACATGAAAGTGTTAGGTTGGTCGAAATTCAAGCTTATTTGGCATCCGAATCTTTTCAATCTCCCTTCCTACTGTCCAAAGGTATTCGTATATTTAATTCCTTCTAGTCCAAATTAGTGAAAGATTCAAATCAATCTTATCTTGACGAAAACAAAAAGAATCAAATTAAAAAATAAATTAATGTCAGTCCTTTTGTGTGTTGTGACTATTTTTATTCAAGTTTTATCTGCTTGTTTTATATTCATTCATCAATTTCAAGCTTATAATATACTGGACCATGGTTTTATAATTATTCCGATTTAATATTATCAATTTTCACCAAATATTATTATTTATTAGTTAAATATAATTATATTAATATTTTTCAGCAAAATGGACTTCTCAATGAATAAATCAACAAATAAAGGAGTGAAATCGAATAGCAATATGAATTGTCAAATTTTTGGTACAAATGATAGTATAAAATCTCAAAACATTGATTGAAAAAATTCTATATATATCCAATAGATAAAATATAGAATAATTATTTCCTTGGACTGGTTAATATACATTGCAATTATAATATAATATCAATTATAATTGAATATATATATATCCTTGTGCAAAAATATTTAATATTTTTTGTACACCTCTTTATTCTCAATATCTCATAAGTATCACAGTAAATTTTATAACGCAAAAAAATGCAAGATAATTGAATACAAACAAATTATTTGAACACAATTAGAAATTTCAAAAAAAATCAAATCATTATTAGTTTATAAATTTGGATATTTTTTTTCAATATTCTAATATTTTATTTCATAAAGTCATTTATCCAAATTAATCTATAATTTTTTTAAAACTACCTCAATATATCAAATTTTCAAAATAATTTGGACAAGCTCAACTATTAATATGCTTGATAAACAGATCACAATATAAATGTGATATAAAGCACTTTTCTATAGTATTGGAAGGGTATTTGAATTAACTTAACTATATTTTGATATTGATTATTTTTCCAATTAATAATATGTTTCCTCATGATATAATTAATGATAATTTTCTATATAAATAAGATAAAAAGATATTTCTACATCACTTTGACTCAAATTATCTTTCAAATTGAATATAATCATCAGATTCTTGAATAACTTGTCCTTCATCGACAGTGTGCTACAGTTGGAAGGTGGCTATGGCGTCACTGAAAGATCAGTTGACATTCATTTAACTAACTCTACAAGGGTTATATATGGCAATATTGTTCGAGCTCCTTCAGGCTATCAATCTCTATCTAAAGTTTCAATGAATGAGAATGAGTGTAAGCATGCTGGAATTGTTTATCCTTAATTTATAATATTATGCATATTGTAAATAAATTCCACTAATTTTGAATTACAAATTTGCTTCAAATATTCCATAAATCTAATATTTAATTGTAATTTGTTGATATTAATACAAATCTTACAATGAGATAATAACTCTGATAATTTATTAATATCAACAAAAGTTCAAAAAATCTAAATATCAATATTATTCAATGTTTAATTAACTCATTAAATTGATCAATATAATTCAAAACAACTGGAATTAAATTAAAATATATTCATTATACATATATTTCATTTCAGTAAATCAAGAAAACTGATTCCTTTTGTTGAAAATAAACCCAATTTTATAATCTATTCTTACATTCTGATTTTCATATATTCTTTGGATTTGATTTAATTATATTAATAAATCAAGATAGTAAATTTAATTGCTCAATTAAAATAAACCTTCAATCTGATGCAATATACTTTCTATAATATTTAAAATTTATTAATCAGAAAGTTTATACACAAATTTCAAACTATGGTAGGAAATTGTTTAATATATAGTTTATTTTATATCAAATCAATTTTTGATACATTAAAATTTTTAATATAATTATTATTTATTAAATCAAACATTAATTTTATTATATAAAATTTATTAAAAATAATAAAAATATAAAATTATCCATTTTAAGATATATTTATTTTATTAAATCAAATTATTCAAATGAGCCTAAGATTAAGTTCATAATAATTATTATGAAGCAAATGAAAATAGTATTTAATCAACTTTATGATTAAAACACTTTAGTTGATAATTATAAAATTTTTAAAAAATATTTTGTGAATAAAAAATTATATCAAATTATAAATCAATATTAAATTTTATAATCAAAATAATATTAATATATCATTTTATTATTTAACATTGATATTTAATTCCAGTGAGATTATATCCTTCATATTTACTTTGAATATATTATTCAAAAAAGTGCCAAATTAAACTGGTAATTGAATATAATTTAAAATTTTTTAAAATTATTAATTTTTGTAAACAATGATTTACAATCCCATAAACAAATAATATCGAGGTTCACCTATAAATAATTCCTTATCTGATCAATCTAATCATTTTCAAAATTAAACATAAACAAAATGAATAAATTAATAAATTACAATAGAAGAATATTTCCTATTAATAGAATAATTAAATGTAAATATACTACAAATATCAATCAAAGAGATCGTAGTCTAGATAATGCTTATCAATATATCTTTAATCAAAATATAATTGATTCACCAGAAATTAGAAATAGCTTAGTAATTAAAGAAACTGAAATTGATCATCGTGGGATTTATACCCATAACCTTATCCCTAAAGGTACAATTATTTCGCAAGAATTACCTGTTGGTGCTTTATTGAGTCAGGATAAATCTAATCAATCCAACTGTCCTCAATGCTTTGGACCAATTCCTGATAAGAAAAATTCTGACAATCTGCAAACACAGAGTTTGATGAATGACCACATATACTGTAGTGATGAATGTGCTTACGACAGTATGTTATATCATCAAATCAAAGAGTATCAAGAACTTCAATCCTACTTCCATGGTGAATTGAGACAATATCCTTTATTAATCGTCAACATCATCTTCGAAATTTTAAAACAATTCCAACACCATAAATCAAGCTCTACTTACAAAATACTACCACTATTAAGTTTTGTCAAACAAGATTTCATTCCTGAAATATACAAAAATGACCACGCTTTAATCCAAGAAAAATTATTTAAAAATGACACTGTCAAGCAGCAGTACTTCGATTTGAACTGGTACTGCAAACTGATGAGTATTTTAGATATTAACAGTTTTAAAATAACTACTAATGACTTAAAATCTACTGGTGTTGGTTTATATTTATTTAGTTCATTCTTCAACCATTCCTGCGATAACAATGTCGAAGTTGAATTCTTCAAAGTTGGCTTACAATTAAAAGCAATACGCGACATATTACCAGGAGAACAATTATACATAAGTTATTTGGATCGTGATAAGTTCCCAAATCAAAAAGAAGTTAAAAAATTTCTATTACAAAAGTATGGATTCAAATGTCAGTGTAAATACTGTCAAAAATTTGATATTTAATATTTAGAATAAATTATTTAATATTTTCTTTGGTTATTTGTCTTCTTTAGACTCTTGATTGAATTTGGCGAATAGTCCCCTCTTGGCTCGCTCTTCGAGACGGATGTTGGTCTAAATATAGTGATTTCTTAATTCGTTAATACATTGAAATTATTAAAAAAATGTTACCCATTGCTTTTTACACTCTTTATAAGCATCAATATATTCCTTACAAATGTATTTGTTGTTGGGATTTTCAGTAATACATTTTAAGCTACGTTTACTTTCTTCTTCACAAGGATCAAAAAATTTAGAAGTTCCTTTAGTATAAATTTTTTCGCGATTTTCGGGTGTATCTTTCATAATTTTAATATATATCTGTAAAGTGATTTGAATTTAAAAGGTATTAAATTGTCAATTATGGGAAAATGATTTATGGGATTAATGGACACTTAGAACTGATTAAATTTGATGAACATGTCAAATAAATTATCTTGAATTGAGACAAGAAATATTTCAATTTTAGAATTATATTAATGTAGCATGAGAAATATAATCATTATTATTTTGTCTTTGTGATCAAATTTAATTGACTAATATCTTGATGATATTATTTTTATAACAACTGAAAGCAAAATTTTTTATTTTTCAAATTATCAAATCTAATAATTTAATTTTTAAATATATAATATTTTTGTAATTTTATTATATTTTCTCCATATACATATAATTAGATATTTGATTTTGTATATTTTACAAAAAATTTCAGTTAATAAATTAAATTAAATATTATAAATAAAAATGCTTAATAGTTAATATTTTTATAATTATCAATAAATGAGATTTTAAAAAAATAATAAAATTTTTAAT